>CAIGQV010016663.1:3450551-3470793 GCA_903798115.1 Danio jaintianensis | reverse complement strand
ATACCTGGCAATAAAGCTCTTTCTGATTCTGATTCTGATTCTGATGCAACATTTAATGGTTGTGTAATTAGGGAAATAAATTACCAAACTACCAAATACTACCTATAAATGTGGCATAATTACATGCATAATGGGAGATGGAAACACATTTGGCCGATAAACTCTGAAGTGGTGAACATTACATCCATGTGACTCCATTATACTTGCCTTGTTTACTGTTGGTTGCTAGGTAACCGATACTACAGTCAGTCGCTTTAATGCTTGGTTCACACCAGACGCGAAGCACCGTTTCACTTGCTCTAGTTTACTCTGAGGATGTTTTTTTTGCCTGACGAAACTTTTTTGCTTGAGTTCAATTATTTTAACTTGTGTGGTAGATGCGATTGGGATGAATTCCATATGTTCGATTAGCACATTTGCAATGACTACGACCTTTTTCTTAGAACGCAAAATTACCCATTACGCTTTGTGTGTATGTGCAAGGAGGATGCTAAGAACTTCCAAGCGGACATTCAAACAGTCACATTTGGACAGCTTTGAAACATGAAAGCATTTTTCCCTCGTTGTCAGACGGCATCTGACAAACGTGCCGTTTAAATGGAGCCTCGTCATCGTTAAAGTCAACATTTTCTCTTTCTTTCAAATATATAACCAACCCAAACAAATGTAATTCACCAAAATGTTTGACACACACACGTAGCCTGTACTGTCCCGCTAACGCATTGATTGAAAGACTGGCACAAAGTGAAAATAAAGTGCCATTTTGAAATGACAGAAAAACACATACCATGGTAAATACTACACAACACAAACAAACTAACTAAATGGAACATAAATGGCTCCCGATTAGAATCAACATGCACTTCAGCCAGCAGAGTATCAGTAACATACTTTTATTGGTAATTTTTGGAAATTGCATGGCTTCCATACCTGCTAGTTTCATACCAGTAAAATGGTTTGCTCTTTATAATGCAGTGAGGTATTGTGTGTGTGTGTGTGTGCGTGCGTGCGTGCGTGCGTGCGTGCGTGCGTGCGTGCGTGCGTGCGTGCGTGTGTGTGCTTTGAAAAGCCGCGGAGTACATTATAACAGCTGACCGGTCAGGAACACTAACGCTCACCTGATCTGACGGCAGACACTGAATTATGAGAGCATTTTTCTCTCGCACTTGAACTTGAAGTCTTTCTTTCAAAAGTAAAGAGTAAAGTTTTGCATCACAAAAACACTCCGTAAGCCAACGAAAACAGTATAGACACCCAGTTGAGAAACGCTGCTCTGGCTGATGACAATTCTTAACGGAAGTTCGAAGCAGCCTACCGGAAGACGCTGGTCACTATGGTGCCCTTCATGCAGCAATGAAGAGAAAGGCCTGTAGTTGCGTCCCAATTGACACACTATACACTATGCACTTATACACCATACGCTTTTACACTCAAACGTGTAGTGTACACTAATTCTTACTGCCATTTGTGTACACAAATTCTTACTGCCATTTTTTTTTTTACGTTGAATCAAATGATCTTTTTCTAGTAATCTCAACTTACATCAGTCAATCTGACTAAAAATATAAGACAATTGCAAAAACTTCTAAAAACATAGTTTAAACCTTTTCTCTTATCGACATTTCATCTACTTCGTTTCATTAAAATTAATCTGTAACATTACAACTTTTTAAAAATAAATTTTGTTAGTTAAAGTTGATGGTTTTACGGGGCTGAAATGACAGACAGGGGGCTAAAACCCACCTAAGAAAGGCCTAGAACTGAAACTAAAGTATGAAGTTATTAAAAATCAACGATGTTTCATTAGCAGAAGTGAGAAACTGCAAGTTGCTTTTGTCCTCTTAAGGCTAATTTTGTCTAAAAGCTCTTTGATGGACTGATGTTTGACCCTGCCTTTTTGACTCCCCTTTTTATAATAATACTCTAATTATAATTTATTATAATAATATAATAATAAAACTGCATATAATAAAACTGCACCTCCTTTTATCATTCTCAGCAAAAAAGTTTTTAAAAAAGTTACTTCATTTAAGTTTTCGCACTGAAAGTATATGTGGCAGTATGTGTAATGGGATTGTTTTTAAAAAGTATCCATATTCTGATATTTTATTTAACAGGTCATGCAGTGATTTCCTGAAGTGTCTGGCCCATAAAACAAGAGGACGTTTCCATCAGGCTCCTGAAAGCACAGATCCAGATCTGATCAGAGAACAGCTGTCGGACTTGAGCAGTGCAGTATGTACATACTCATTTTCCAAGTCTCCTAGTGTTAAACAGTTCACTTAAACAATTTTTGAATCCATTTAGTCAGTTACTGGTGGGGTCACTTTTAGCATAGCATAATGAATTGAATCAGATTAGACCATTAGCATATCGTTCAAACAGTTTTGATAATATTCACATTTTTATCTCAAGTATTCTGTAGTTACATCATGTAATAAGACTGATGGAGTAAAAACAAAACCCCCCCCAAAAAAACATGCACCCTTAAAGTAGCCCAATTCCGTGGAAAAAAAATGGACCTGGCAACCCTGATTTTAATGGCCATTTCTTTAGAATCAGTGTATTGATTTGTAGTTTTCTACATGTTCACATACATTTTAGCAGACTATTTTTTTTCTGAAAAGTCATTCTGACTCTCGTATATGTCCACAGTTGAATCTTCCAGAGTTTGAAGGAGACGATTTAAAGAGACTGACAGAGGAGATCCAGAAGCTGAGATTGTTCCAGAAACAAGCCAAAGCCTTCAGGTGTGTGTGTGTGCTTGTTTTGGTGGTTTACAAAGACAAATTTGTATAATGACATGGGTATGACCAAGGTATTACAATGTTGAGGTGGATTATGAGGACATTCCCTGTGTCCTCATCATTCAAAACGCTTAAAAATTATACTTAACATGGAATTATGGCATTCAGAATTTCCATGTTTTCAGATAAGGTTGGGGTTAGGACTAGGGTTAGGCCATCTAATAAGTGGTTTTTACGGTATAATATACATTACGCCTATATGGAGAGTCCTCATAAACCACCAAATGTCCTTACAAGTATAGCAATACCAGTAAATTAGAAAAATTACTCATAAATCACACGGAATGAAGTATTTTGAATATGTAAAAATGCAGATTGTTTCCTGTGAGGGTTGGTATTATGGGATGAAATATACTGTCTGTTCGGTATAATGTCATTAAGTCCATGAGAAGTCCTCATAAAGATAGCTGTACAGGTGTGTGTGTACTTGTTTTGGTGGTTTACAAAGACACAGATTTGTATAACATAGGTATGATCTAGGTTTTACAATGTTAAGGTGGATTATGAGGACATGCCCTGTGTCCTCATCATTCAAAATGCTTAAAAATGATACTTAACATAGAATTATGGCATTCAGAATTTCCACGTTTTCAGATAAGGTTGGGGTTAGGGCTAGGGTTAGCCCATCTAATAAGTGGTTTTTACAGTATAATATACATTACGCCTATATGGAGAGTCCTCATAAACCACCTTACAAGTATAGTAATAGCAGTAAATTAGAAAAATTACTCATAAATCACACAGAATGAAGTATTTTGAAAATGTAAAAATGCAGGGTTGTTTCCTGTGAGGGTTGAAAATATACAGTCTGTTCAGTATAAAGTCATTAAGTCTATAAGAAGTCCCCATAAAGATAGCTGTACAGGTGTGTGTGTTTATTCATTTATGCTGAGAGTTCATGTGTAATGTCATATGTTACTGTAAACTTTAGTGCTGAATTTTGTCTTCACAGGGAAACTATTTTGGAGTCGAGGAAACGGGAGGGAACATAGACACTGATCTGAGCCTGTTCATATCATGGAGCTTTACTTACATATGGTGACATTTTTGTTAAATATGAGCAAAAAACCAATCATTTTGATCATGATTCACAGAAGACACACAACAAAATATAATTGTGTAATATAATCGTGAGTTTATACACTACAAAAATCTTGTTGTGCATATTTAGGACAAGAATCGTAGGATGATATATTATAAGATATAATTTTTGGACCAAAATTTATTATGATCACTTATTCTTTCGTGTGTTTTGACAGGTACAGCTCAGATTATGCAGTTTAGTTTTGACATGAATATATCTGTTACAGTGATGGATAATGGAGCATTATTTTACTCATATTTAAACATTTTATTGTCCCAAAATTTTTGTCAACACTGAAGTCGACATTGGCATTTAATATGCTTTCTATTTATATAAAATCACTTCATTAGATATGTGGACTACAATATGTTGCAGTTAATCGTCTTAAAATGTCAAATCTGCCACAAATTTATATTTATATATTTTCAATTCAAGATTATTTTTATAGTGCTTTCCACAATAATTCTTGTTCCAAAGCAGCTATTCAAAAGGTGTGTGTTATTACATTACTGTGTTTATATATGATAAATATCCTTACCTGGACACACCAAAAAATTATAAAGCCATAGCGCCATCTGCTGGCATAGAAAGTGTTTTACATCTAAATGACTGATATATTCCTCCTGTTTATCTCCTGGAATGTATATTGTCCACAGTTTGCTATTATTCTAAGGCCACTGAGTGGGGCCTTTTAACACTGTTTACAGTTTTAATTTGTAATGCAATGCCATTATTAATATCATTAATTGCACTATAAATGTGCATTTCACATGTAGATGTGTATGATGTTAATAACAGTGGAAGCAGGTCATTAAGGAGACCTATTATGCCCTCTTTTGCAAAATGTAAAATAAGTCTATGATGTCCCAAGTTTCCGCTCAAAATACCTCATAAATAATTGTTTCATAACTTTTTGAAACTGCCCCTTGTGCCGTTTTGGTGACTGCCGCTTTAAATTCAAATGAGATTGTGCTCTTTTCAAAAGAGGGTGGAGCTACAAATGCCTGTGTGTCAGCATAGTGGCAGATTAAAAAGCAAGACTAACGTCCTATGCTAATGAGGGAGAGATGGTCACTAGTGGGCGGGGCTTTCCCGCGCTGATGACACATACAAAGGGAGAATGTCAATCAAAGTGTTCCTACAGACTGTTTTTAATCAAGTGTGACTATAAAAAATATAATTAATACATTGTTACCATTAGAAGCTGGATATATTCACACACTGTTGCCACACGACTGTGTTTAAACCCCTTAAAAAAGTAATAGGTCCCCTTTAAAGTCTGTGATTGTTTATCCAGCAGGAGGTGCTCTGTGTTTCAAAGACTGTTTTGTCTTATTGGAGATGTTCATCCATGAAAATATGGTTTAATCTTTTGAGCTTCTTTTCTAACATTTGTTACTATTATCAGTGAGGTGAACTGACAAATATGGTCACTATTAATAACTGAAACAGAAGAGTTAGTTCACCCAAAAATGAATGAGCGCATGCTAGCTGTGTAGAGTGTTTTCACAATGCGACATCAGTCCACCATATTGGAGAGTAGAATGTAAACAATGCCACTGAATTGAATGAAACTTGCATGTTTTTCTGATTATTATTGCTGAAATAATTATTGTCATGTTTCGAGCTGTACTGATTAGTCCAACCAGAAAATAATTTGAGTACTAAGGACTGTCAAAAGTTACAAATTAAGCAGAAGAGAGCCTATTAAGTTTCATTTGTCAAAATATTTGACCTACTTCAATGTGTTTTTCTCCATGGTTTGGACAGCATAATAAAGCAGAACAATGAATTCAGTAGTAAATTACCATTATCATCCATGCTGTTGTTTATTTCTGAATATCACCATGATGGACACACACATGTGAAATTACATCATGAAAAAATGCAGTGGATTTTTATCAGCAGTCCCAAATAAATCCCAATTAAGCACATCCATCCACAATAAAACCTGCCTCACATGGCTCCAGTAGGTGAATAAAGGGCTCCTTTAATGAATTCATGAGATTATGTAAGAAAAATATCCATATTTTCAACTTTATAAACTGTTGTGTGTAACTTACAATGAGCAGCATTTTTTGCCGTCTTCTCCTTATTTTGAAGTGCACACTCCTGTCCAGCTGATGGCGCTCATGCACCGAAAAAATGCACCTCAAAAGAAGGCGAAGAAGACGACACAAGTTGATCATAGGAAGTTACACAAAACAGTTCATAATGTTTGAAATAGGGATTTCATTTTTTTTGTTTTTAATCCAAAATGAAACAAAAAGGGCGACGCGGTGGCGCAGTGGGTAGCACGTTCGCCTCACAGCAAGAAGGTCGCTGGTTCGAGCCTCGGCTGGGTCAGTTGGCATTTCTGAGTGGAGTTTGCATGTTCTCCCCGTGTTCGCGTGGGTTTCCTCCGGGTGCTCCGGTTTCCCCCACAAGTCCAAAGACATGCGGTATAGGTGAATTGGGTAAGCTAAAATTGTCCGTAGTGTATGTGTGTAAATGAGTGTGTATGAATGTTTCCCAGTGATGGGTTGCAGCTGGAAGGGCATCCGCTGCGTAAAACATATGCTGGATAAGTTGGCGGTTCATCCCGCTGTGGCGACCCCAGATTAATAAAGGGACTAAGCCGAAAAGAAAATGAATGAATGAATGAAACAAAAAGAGATTCAAGGGTAACTGATGTGTCGGTGCTATTTGGATAAGGGATTCATAAAGGCTAAGGTGAGGTGACAATATTGAGGTGTGTCTGGAGTTCATTAGAACACTCAGTGCAGTACCGTCGCAAGCTTAACTGGCGCTCTAGGCAAACGATGATCGTGCCTCCCTCACGATGGTCATGCCGCCCCTTCACGGTTGTAAGTGAAGGAAGGGGGGAGGTGGGCAGGGGCGTGGTGTATGAAAGTGTAGAGGGGGGGTGTCTAAATCCTAAATCCGCCACTGACTCAGTGTCACATGAAACAATTAAATATCTAAACAGTACATAAAATTATATATCCAACTATAGTTTGTAAAAATATATTCAACAACGTGGCAACACCAAAGCTGCAAAATTACCATTCATTCATTCATTTCGGCTTAGTCCCTTTATTAATCTGGGTCGCCACAGCGGAATGAACCACCAACTTATCCAGCATATGTTTTACGCAGCGGATGCCCTTCCAGCTGCAACCCATCACTGGGAAACATCCATACACACTCATTCACAACGGACAATTTAGCCTACCCAATTCACCTGCACCACATGTCTTTGGACTTATGGGGGAAACCGGAGCACCCGGAGGAAACCCACGCGAACACAGGGAGAACATGCAAACTCCACACAGAAACGCCAACTGAGCAAGCCGAGGCTCGAACCAGCGACCTTCTTGCTGTGAGGTGACAGTGCTAACCACTGCGCCACCGTGCAGCCCGCAAAATTACCAGTTTATTAAATTAAAAAGGCTAACACAAAGGTAACGTTTTGTAACGTTTCGAGCGCACCAGCTCTTCATCAGTTTGAACAGGATATAAAAACATTTGCGTCTATCAAAAATACTATAGTAAGTAAATAGTGTTTTTGAACCATACTGAAAAATGTATTAAACTCTCTATATTGTAATATTCACAACTCTTTGTTAATGAATTCTACTGCATACTGTAGTATTAACTGTCGTGAACTGATCAACTGTAAATACTGTAGAATACTTTAGTTTTTGCTACAGTAAACTGTGGTAAATTGTAGTATGTAGTTGTCTTAAATTTGATACTTTGCTTATATCTCTATAATTGTTGTATTATCATTGCAACTACACAACATATCCAAGTAGGTATGGTCCAATAACACTATAGTATTTACTATAAATTACTAAAGTATTTTTTTCATGCGTGTGGTAAGTCACCATAAGCCCATACTGTGTGCATTGTGCGAATGCGCAGTCTCTCCATGTTTTACGGTAAAGCGCTCACCGTGTATATATCTATGAAGCGCTCAGGTGAAGCGCAGCAGGTGATTGACAGCTGGAGAACGTCAGAAACTCCGGCAGGATGACGCGGTGCACGCGCAGCTGATGAACAGAACACACAGATGACCACAGACTGAGGTAAAACATGGTATTTTTCCTTTTTTTAACTTTATCAGTTATCAAATAAATGCGTTGTGGAGGTGCAGAGAAAAAATAATTAGGGCGTGCTGCAAATTTAATGATCCTCCAGGACGCACATGCAGGCTGTAGGCTCGTATCGATTACAAACCAGTTTAAATTAGTGCTGCTACGTATGTTTTATTTGATATGTCATACTTTATGTACTGAACACTTATTATGTGTGTTGAATTGTGCTTTGAGACTTGCGAAATGTGTTTTAATTCTGGGTCACACTGTTTGGAGGGTTCACGTTACTCTCTAATTACATGGTAATTCAGTAAAGGGTTTAAGTTTGCCCTATTTTTGGAGCCATGATTGACAGTTCTCCGATAAACACTGGATTCAGTTGGTTATTGTCCTTTATTGGGTCATTATTTTAACCCTGTCTGCATTTCCAAAACTTTTTTTCCACCAATAAGGCAAGCTGATTATTGAGACATGGGGTCGATAGGGTAGAGAACAGGAAAGAAGTTTATGTACAAAGGAATTCGTCCATTCAGTGTCATTACTTTGTCATAAAAAATAATAATAATCACCCAGGTACCAAGAAAACCCACCAGGCCCTACACAAGAAAAAATGATTAATCAAAATGGCTGACTTTTATATGGTTTGGTTTTGTGAACGCTGTCTCTGATACAAGACCTGCCTTGACAACACTACATTTTCAACATTTTAGTTCTACTTGCATATATATATATATTAATGTATTTATATTAATATGAATGACATTTTACGTTATGTTATGTTTACATTTAAATTAATCCTCAGTATAGTGGGCATCTGTTTTGCTACTCTTTAAATGGATAGTTCAGCCAAAAATGAAAGTTCTGTCACCGTTTACTGTTCCTCCATATGTTCTAGACTTGTTTCTTTCTTCTGAAAGACAAAGGAACTCAACACAAAGGAAGATATTTTGAAGAATGTTGGTTAAAAGCAGCTATTGACATCCATAGTAGGAAAAAAACCTGTCAAATGGCTGTTTTTGGCATTCTTCAGTATATTTTTCTTTGTGTTCAACAGAAGCAGAAACTCAAACAGGTCTGCAACAAGTGGAGAAGAGTAAATTAACAAAATAAAGTTTTTGTGGCAAACTATTCCTTTAAACAATCAATCCCTTTGAATCTAGCCATACCACTAAACCTGCCATAAATCTTAACCAATGCCTAAACCTACCCCTATCACTGAAGCTATATCTAACACTAGGTTCCATCATACACACGGTGCAATACAGTGCCAAGCAAGTGTTTTTTGCTAGTTTCAGTAACCATTTACACACTCTGCGCTGTTGTTTCAATACCAAATGGGGTTGTCCATTTGTGCCTATATGCCGCTGGTCTGAAAAACGAGTTGTGTTCAGGCGCATTGTTGGTGCATTGCTATTTTAAAGCACTTGAAATAGACTGCACCACTGACCAACTGAAACCTGGACTAAAATCAATGGCACAATCATTTTTGTTCTGCTATTTAAAGATTGTGTTAGTAATATGGGCCTATTGGTGGTGCAGAGCGCATGCACACTCTGCTTATTACACACATATATGCGCAGCAGCACACAAACATGCCTAAAAATTAAAATCAAGAATTACAGTTTACAAAAATATTGCATGGGCTTGTCCAATAGATGGTCTGCTCATGTGTTTAAATGGGAGAATGGGAGATGATATTTTGATTGGTCTTTTGCAAGTTACACCCCAAAACAAACCTTTGCACTGTAATTTAGTACCGCTTAAAGTGAGTGGGATTGTTGCTACAGTTTTGCTGCCTCTGCTGCCTTGACCTCCTGAAGAAATGTTTTCATTCCGGGTCATCACATTCGCTCCTTAGCTACCAATGAGAGGAATGTCTGGACCTCTTCTACTGACCACGATGCTGGTGGTTTAAAAATGATTTAGTCGTGGCTGCTGCTGATTATTTAAATATCGAGGGTTTAGTGTCTCGTGTCGCAAATTCAGTGCAGTTTTTCTTGGACCACTCAGTGATCAGCTGCGTCACATTTTTTTGGTAATGGTTCAACTTGCTTGGAACCTGTTGAATCCCAGGTGGTTCAATGTACTACTTAAAGAGCACAGCGGAAAAGCCTCCAACAGTGAGCCTTACTGTACCTGTACCATACCATGCAGTGGAAAAATGCCTTAAGAGAACAGGAACAACCCTTTTAGACCATGCAAAGGGTGTATTGACCATTTTTCCCATTGTTAAACAAGCAAAAGTGGATTCAGACGCGCACTAAGTGCACATGTGCCATGAGTTTCAGACCAAGAGGTTAAAATACAGTAGGGAATCTTGTATTTAAACTTCCCATGCCACTAAACCTGTTCTCTGGTTTTGTAATCTGTATGAATTAAATGTGAGGTATAGTATGTCCCACCTGACCTCAGGAATGCTCACCTCCACCATTAAAACCCAAATAACATGACAGACAGCTTGAACACCCACAAACTTGTAAACAAAGAGGTCACTGTCATTTTCGGAGAAGATTTGCCATAAGAAATAAGTTGGAAATTACTTCAGAAGATCTTATGGTAGTTACATAGTTTTATTGACATGTAATAAAACAACAAAAACTCTGAAATCTGAAGAAAAAGGCCCAGGATAGACTTTGACACATTCTTTCCCTCTGCCCTGAACTTTCCTTTCCCTCTGGTATTGATAAATACTCAGGTGTGACTGGTAACGAGGTTTTGTTCACTATCTTTGATCAATTTTGATTAAATCCCAACAGATGAGTAAATCTTTAAGTCACTGGTTAACTTTAACAAAAGAACCATTCATTGCTCTCATAGGGTATTTAAAGAGAAGGACGAAATGTCTCGGGGTCGCAAGTCTGTATCCAGACCGGCCCGTAATGCAGAGCTCTCAAGCTCAACACTATGTGTAATTTGGACTTCCATCTATACTCTTAGATTTATCTTTGAGTAATTGATGTTGTGCATTTACTTCTGAATTGGCGTTTATTGATTGATTCTGTAATTGATTGATTCTGTAACCTTCGACCATTCATCGGATTCCATCGTTGGGCTGATAGAATGGAATCTTACAGCAGCAAGAAGTGGGATATAAGCAGTCCCCTTGTCTCAAGAACCAGTGAGTCAGATGTTGGTAGCGGTTTCAAAGAGCAAGTGCCCGGGGTGTAAGGAAAAGTTTAGCATCGGCCTCTGTACATGGAGAGGTGAATTATGCATTCATTCACTCACTCATAGGCAGATCCGTTTCACTGTTCATTAGACTCTCGCTGTCTGTGTTCGTCCTGCAGACTGGAGGCATCTAAACCCACGTGTGCATTATGAAGGAGAACAGGTCCTCGTGTCAGATGGAGCAGCTGCCCTGTGCATGTCTACTGGACTACCACCGACAGACCCACTCTCGCAGCACCGCCACCACCGTCCCTCTCCGACACAGAGCCAACGGGGCCGTTGGCGCCTTGTGCAGCAGTCCCAACTGTGTTGTGTCCGGCAGACTGGTGGACTCGGGGCAGGGGCGGTGCGGGACCAGCAGGATGCTGGTCACAGGCGGAGCTGGGTACTTTGGATTCAGACTGGGCCGTGCTCTGGCCAGACAGGGGGCCGCCGTGGTGCTGCTGGATCTCCACCAGCCACCCTGGGACATCCCCGACGGAGCCGTCTTCCAGCAGGTGAGGGGAAACCGGAGAGTCTGGGGATATTGGGTTGAGGGGCACAGGTTGCGGAGGGGCTGCTGGGGGCGGTGGACTGTGACAGAAGCACAGGTGCACAGTACGGGACACGCAGGCCTCGAGTTTCAGAGAGGTTTATGACTCTTCGCTGATGTGCTCAGGTGTCTCGGAGAAACTGCTGTAGGAAAGAGCTGTGAAAGTGAATCTTAAACTGCCATGAGATGAGTTCACCCAGATATGATTGACTTTTTTCTTTACTTGTTTCAATCCTGTTTGAGTTTTGTTCTTCTGTTAAACACAAAGGAAGATAAGCTGAAGAATGCTGGGGAAAAAACAGCCAATGACTTCCATAGTAATTTGTGTTCCTACTATGAATGCCAATGGTTGCTTTTTCCCCAACATTCTGAAGAATGTCTTGTTTTGTGTTCAACAGAAGAGAGAATTAAACCACTTGAGTTTAATTTTTGAGTGAAATAACCTTCAAAATCAGGCTTTGCTTTTGTCTTTACAGTTTTTAGCATACAAAAGTATAGATGTAGTTATCCTCAGTTATCTGAGGAGCTTAAAGGGATAGTTCAGCCAAACATGATTTACTCTTCCTCCACTTGTTGCAAACTGTTGGAAGATATACTGACGAATGCTGGGGGAAAAAACAGCCATTGACTTTCATAGTAATTTCAGGTCTAACTATAGCTGTCAATGGCTGATTTTTTTCCCAACATTCTGAAGAGTGTCTTGTTATGTGTTCGACAGAAGAAGGAAACATTTTTTCTTTCAAACTATCCCTTTAAAACCAGGTTTTGCTTTTGTCTTAACAGTGTGTGGCATACAAAAGCATAGATGTAGTTATAGGGTTAGATCTGAAGAGCTTAAAGGGATTGTTCAGCCAAAGATGATAAATCTGTAATCATTTACTCTTTCTTCCTGCTGAACACAAAAGATGTTTTTTAAGATGTTTGTTTTTCTACAATGGAAGTCAAGGGTGCAAACTACTGGGTTATTATCTGCCTATTATTAAGATATTGACTGCTTATTAGTAGTTATAAAGTATGGTCTTATTATGCATCCCTAATCCTACCCAATACCTAAACCCAACTTCTACCATACTAACTATTAATAAACAGCTAATTAGTAGTTTGTTAAGCTAGTAGTGTTAGTTAATGGTTTGTTAATACTGGGAATTGTGACCTAAACCAGAGTTTTACCAAAATAATATTATTTATATTTATGAAAATAAAAAAGGTATCGAAAAAGGAGACGACAGCTTGGTAACACTTTTGTTCTCAATATTATAGTGGCTCATTACCTGCCTATTATTAAGATATTGGCTGTTTATTAGTAGTTATAAAGTACATATTCTGCGTGATCTTATTCTACATCCCTAATCCTGCCCAATACCCAAACAAACCTAATACCTTAAAAAGTATTAATAAGCCCTAAGCAGCCATTTAGACATTCACTGAGACAAAAGTTGTAGTAAATGCATTGTTAATAGCTAGAATTGTATCTACAATTAAAGTGTGACTGAAAACTCATATCCTTAATGTTAAATGTATTGGATCCAAACAAACACTGTGGTAGTATCCCATGCTATGGTTTGTGCTGTGAAATATTGTTCCAAAAACTAAAACGATAACTTGGTTTTCAGTTTCTGTCTCGTTCGTTATTTCCAGAACTTTGTGAATCATGGTAAAATGATCAGGACTTGAAGAACTTTATCTTTTAACGTAGTTTTATGCTTCTAAAATGTAAAATCAGGGTCCTAAAGCAATCAGCTTGCTTTGATTTTAATGATAGATGATGAAAATTAGCACTATATGTTTCAATTTCCAAACAAATAGAAATATTATATTTAAAATAGTAATTTAGGCAAATAAATATTGCCACAATTTATTAGAAGTTATTATTTTTTACCACAGTTTGAAATAATGTGAATATACGTTTTCACTTTGACTATTCTAGACGTAGTTTCCTAAATCTTTTTTTATAGAATAATAACCTGCGTTATGGGAGACCAGCAAATTGTATTAAAATATACTGATATAATGAATGATTACTGTGACTGATAATGATTGAATGGGCATTGTTGTGTTTCAGTACATCTGTGTGTGTGTGTGTGTGTGTTTTTTCTTGAAGATCGACATTCGGGATTATGATGTTCTGTATAAGATCTGTGCTGGAGTGGACGTCATATTTCACACGGCATCTTATGGAATGTCAGGACCTGAACAGGTCAGTCAGTAAAAACATGAATCTGCTGAGAGAATCTTAAAAATAACTAAAGACAGATCAATGCAAATATACTTTACTATATAGCATTATATACATATATAGCATAGGCGACACGGTGGCTCAGTGGTTAGCACTGTCGCCTCACAGCAAGAAGGTTGCTGGTTCGAGTCCCGGCAAGGTCAGTTGGCATTTCTGTGTGGAGTTTGCATGTTCTCCCCGTGTTGGCGTGGGTTTCCTCCGGGTGCTCCGGTTTCTCTCACAGTCCAAAGACTTTCACTATAGGCAACCCAGGCCCATTCTGAAAACATACCTCTATATGCATTTCTGGAGACCGTCAAATATGTCCTAGGCGGTACGTTTTTTTGCAGTTTTTGTTTTCGCGATTCCATGAGAGGCCGCTGTGTATGCTTTTCGAGATCTCAAATTTCTCTCGCGAGTGCCATTCGCGCCTGCTCTTCTCTTGTAAATCCACCAGAGGCCGCTGTCGACTGACTGACTGACTGAATGACTGACCGATCAACTGACCCAACCTCCCCCTTCCCTAAACCCAACCAATAGTATTTTAAAAAGCACAGATTTACCCGACCTCCCACTTCCCTAAACCCAACCGACAAATTTAAAAAGCAATTCAGAAAAAGAAAAACCCTTGTCTGATTTTTTACCACGTTTTACCACATTCTCACCCTGTTATTTACTTGTTTATTAAATTTTTTGGCTACTGTTTTTGTCTTAACCACCGTTCACCAGACACGAACCCCGTCGTCGTGGTCATCTACTCTCTGCATCTCAAGTCCACCGACGTACATGGTGAGCTAACTGGACAAGCTGATAACAGCCGGAAAGCCGTCCATACGGAGGTAAGCGGTCAGCTGTTAAGCGCGAAAAGGAATGCCGTCATACCGCCCGTGGCGTTCATTTAAAAAATGAAATGCAGCCATACGTACTTCTGGCTACATATGTGTTGACACTGTGTTGACTATAGGTGTGTTGACTATAGGTGTATTCGATGAACTAAATTGGCCGTAGTGTCTAAGTGAGTGAGTGGATGCGAGAATGTATGGGTGTTTCCCAGTGCTGGGTTGTGGCATCCTCTGCGTAAAATATATGCCGGAATAGTTGGTGGTTCATTCCGCTGCGGCGACCTCTGATAAATAAGGGACTAAGCCGAAGGAAAATGAATGAATGAGTATATAGCATATAACTTTACAAATATCGCATTACTGTGCTCATACTGCTTTTAGTGACAGTAAATTACCATTGACATTGAATATTTTAAATTACTGAAGTGCTTCAACTGACATCAACTTCTTCCTATAGTAGATATATTCGCAGTAGCTCATATGGCAGTCCTTGGTAATGATTAATAAAAAAAAAAAACACAGAATAATACATTTCATTATATTATTTTGTGCCTTCATTGGGCAAAGAACCATATTTGAAAACTTATGACCACATATACTGTCATAAAAGTTATAACCCTGAGTAACACTGTCGTTTTTAAATGAGTGCCTTATATATTTCATTTCATTTTCTTTTCGGCTTAGTCCCTTTATTCATCAGGGGTCGCCACAGCGGAATGAACCGCCAACTTATCCAGCATATGTTTTATGCAGCGGATGCCCTTCCAGCTGCAACCCAGTACTGGGAAACATCCATACACACTCATTCACACACATACACTACGGCCAATTAAGTTTATTTAATTAATCTATACTGCATGTCTTTGGACTTGTGGGGGAAACCAGAGCACCTGGAGGAAACCCACGCCAACATGGGAAGAACATGCAAACTCCACACAAAAATGCCAACTGACCCAGCCGGGACTCAAAACAGCGACCTTCTTGCTGTGAGGCGACAGCACTAACCACTTAAGCCACCATGTCAGTGTTCTGTAATTCATCAAACTGTGAATTACATAAAATCTCACAACATTACTTATAATACAAATGTTTGTGATTGTTTGTGGAGTCAATCGGTTTTATAATGAACTAAAGTGAGAGTTTGATCATATGTTTTTTCTTGTTTTGCAGCTGAGGAGAAAGCAGATCGAGTCTGTCAATGTTGGCGGCACAAACAACGTCATAAACGGTGAGCAGACACCTTTCCTGTCATTAATGCTGTGATTATTAGACCTGATATTTAAATAATGAGTGAAATGTCTCATGTATGTAGCTTGTTTAATCAGGATTTTATTATAATACTGTGTGTTTATAGTAGTTCACATTCAATATTAGTTTTTTTATAATACTTTATTTAAAGTTTTTCACATTTTAAAGAGCAAACCCCAAACTCACCCCCATGCCAGCAAATAATAATAAATAAACCAGCATAGGCTCATTCTGAAAACATAGCCCTATATACATTTCTGGAGATCGCAAATTATGTAGCCAGAGGGACGTATGGCTGCATTTCGTCTTTAGAATGAACGCTACGGGGCGGTATGATGCCATTCCTTTTCACGCTACCAGATGACCACTTACCTCTGTATGGACGGCTTTCCCACTGTTACCAGTTGGTCCAGTAGCTCGACACGTACGTCAGCAGACTTGAGACACAGAGCGGAATTAAACATGACGATGGGGTTCAAGTCTGGTGAAGAACAGTTCCAGAAAGCAGGTAAAACAAAAACAGGTAAAAAATAAAATAAACAAGTAAATAACAGGGTGAGAATGTGGTAAAATCTGAAAACATGATAAAAATCATGGGGGGTTGATTTCTTTTTAAAACACTGTCGGTTGGGTTTAGGGAAGGGGGTGGGCAGGTCAATCTGTGCTTTGTAAAATACTATTGGGTTTAGGGAAGGGGGTGGATGGGGGGATTGGTCGGTTGGTCAGTCAGTAAGTCAGTCAGTCGACAGCGGCCTCTGGTGGATTTACGTGAGAACAGCAGCCGCTAATGGCACTCGCGAGAGAAATTTGAGATCTGAAAAAGCATACACAGCGGCCTCTGGTGGATTCGCGAAAACAACAACTGCAAAAAAGCGTAGCTCCTGGGACGTATTTGGTGCTCTCCAGAAATGTATATAGAGGTACGTTTTCAGAATGAGCCTGGGTTGAAATAAACATATGTAAAATATAAATACACATATGCAAATGTACACCCACAACTGTACAGATAATTCATCATGAACAATTTATACATGCATATATTTACCATTTAATATTTCTAAGACCAAATGTGACCCTGGACCACAAATCCAGTCATAGGGTTAATATGTTTTTTTCATTGATTTAGGTTTTTTAGGATAGGACAATAAATGAGATGCAACTATCTGGAATCTGAGGGTTCAAAAAAAATCTAAATATTGATAAAATACCCTTTAAAGTTGTTCAAATTAGGTGCGTAGCAATGCACACCACTAAACGAAAATTGCATTTAAATAAATTCACAGATGGACATTTACAAAATTTCTTCATGGAAGAAGATCTTTATTTAAAGGGCACCTATTATGCAAAAATCCCTTTTATAAGTGGTTTAAACACAGTTGTGTGGAAACAGTTATAATATAACCAGCTTTTAATGGTAAAAATATGTTAATTATTTTTTTATAGTCACACTTGATAAAAACATTCTGCAGAAACACTTTGATTGACATTCTCCCTTTGTACGTGCCATCAGAGGGGGAAAGCCCCACCCACTAGTGACAATCTTTCCCTCATTAGCATAGGACATTAATCTTGTTTTTGAATCTGCCACTATGCTGACACACAGGCATTTGTAGCTCCGCCCTCTTTTAAAAAGAGCACAATCTCATTTGAATTTAAAGCGACAGTCACCAAATCGACACAATTAGGATCAAAGCCTAAAAGGGGCAGTTTCAAAGAGTTATAAAGAATTATTTGTGAGGTATTTTGAGCTGAAACTTTACATACACACTCTAGGTACGTCTTGTAAAAAGGAGCGTAATAGGTCCCCTTTAATACTATAATGATTTTTGACCCTACTATAATCAATAATCTTGACCCATACAATGTATTTTGGCAATTGCCCAAACATACCTGTGCAACATAAGACTGATTTTGTGGTCAAGGCTCACATATGGATTTACAGCAATGACAAATATACTATTAAATTTTGTGTGCTGTCAGTGTAGATGTACACTATTGACTAATACATTGTGAGAACTTATTCAATATCTGCTTTTGACCGGATTTGTATGGCAACATTGTGTGCACTTGAGTCACTTGAGTGTCACTGTGACAGCCTGAAGAAATAGGAAGTTTAAAGGGGACCTAATATGTCCCCTTGAACAAGATATAAAATAAGTCTCTGATGTTCCTAGAGTGTGTGTGTGTGTGGGTGTGTGTGTGCGTGTGCGCGCGTGCGTGTGTGTGTGTGTATGTGAAGTTTCAGCTCAAAATACCCAACAACTCTTTGAAACTGTCAATTTTAGACTTTGATCCTAATTGTGTCGTTTTGGTGACTGTCGCTTTAAATTCAAATGAGATTGTGCTCTTTTCAAAAGAGGGCGGAGCTACAAATGCAGATTCAAAAACAAGACTAATGTCCTATGCTAATGAGGGAGAGATCGCTACTAGTGGGCCATTACACGTATAAAGGGAGAATGTCAATGAAAGTGTTTGTTTTTATCAAGTGTGATTATAAAAATATAATTAATAAATGTTTACCATTAGAAGCTGGTTATATTCACACACTGTTGCCACACAACTGTGTTCAAACCACTTATAAAAATGATTTTTGCATAATAGGTCCCCTTTACTGTAAAAGGGTGTTATATTTCTCAGTGTCAGCATGTGCTGAGTTGCATTGTGTTGTGTTGTGTGTAGTGTGTGCAGAGCGGGGCATCTCCAGACTCATCTACACCAGCACAGTGAATGTGGCGTTTGCTGGACGGCCCATTGAGGACGGAGATGAAGACTCAGTTCCCTGTGTGCCGCTGGACATGGTGAGCGTTTCTGAAGAGCTCATGCTGGAGATTTATAAATAATAAAACTGTCATGAAAATATAACTGTCATAAACATGAGTGTCATGAAGCCTTTATAATTGTGTCGTGATTTTTATGACGCCAACATTAATTTAATGACATGAATTTATAAAAAAAAATTATTATGCTGTTATAACATTATTTGACAGAGAATTGACAATTTTGTTGAGAAATTGTAATGACAAATCCAGTTTGTTCCACTGAAAAAAAGTGATGAGAAACATATTCATGACAATTATAATGGCCTTGTGACAATCATGTTTATGAAAGATTTATGGCAAGTTGTCTTGTTGTCGTAAAAAAATTGCATTTCAAATGATATAACTGAGCAATGACACTTAGGGCTCCATTTTAACGATCTAGGTACAGAGTCTAAAGCGCAGGGCGCAAAAGCATTAAGGTCGTGTCCGAATACACTTTTGCTATTTTAAGGATGAAAAATTATGCTTTGCGCCCCGGCGCATGGTCTAACAGGGTTGTGCTTATTCTCTTAATGAGTTATGGGTGTGTTTTGAGTATAATGTGCACTAAACCAATCAGAGTCTCATCTCCCATTGCCTTTAAGAGTCAGTTGCGTCGCGCCATGGCGCATTCACTATTTACATGCTGGACTTTGTGAGTAGAAAAACTGAACACTAGCGAGAAAACAGTTAAACACAGCATCTGCAGCGAGAGGATAAAGAATGAGCCTCCTCCATTCGGCCTTTTTACTTTCTCTTTCTCTTTCTTTCTTTACGGCATTAGCCTACATATTTAATTTAGTTTGTTAAGCGCAAAGATTTGTTTCAAAACTATGTCTAAATTCAATTCTAATTTCCAGCAAACGAATAAATGAACAATAATAACAAAGTGTGGTCAAAAAACTGAGTTATATCCAAACACACGTCCTGTTCTTATGCCCCATATGGTCCAAAACCTGACAGGTGGACAAATCTAAGCTTGTTTTTATTAAAAACAAATATAAATATGCATATAATAAATAATACTGCTAATAATAATAACATTATACAAAAGCAAGTTGTCATGAATAAACTGAAAAAAGCCCCCCGAGATGAAGAAGGCATGGAGGCAGTGGTTTTTATATTTATGTAGAAAATAATCATTTATATAACATTTTAATTCTTTTTCATTTGTAAAGATATTTGTGTGTTGCTGTACATCCTGTGTGTATTAAGCAATGTGTAAGCGAGGTGCACAACTAACGTGCTCTGCGCTGGACTTTAGATCTGCTTTCAGCTGGTCTATGGCACAGTTTATTTTAGTTCCTTAAAATAGCAACGGGGCGACGCGGTGGCGCAGTGGGTAGCACGTTCGCCTCACAGCAAGAAGGTCGCTGGTTCGAGCCTCGGCTGGGTCAGTTGGCATTTCTGTGTGGAGTTTGCATGTTCTCCCCGTGTTCGCGTGGGTTTCCTCCGGGTGCTCCGGTTTC
>CAIGQV010016663.1:3423374-3445551 GCA_903798115.1 Danio jaintianensis | reverse complement strand
GACAGATTTATGACAAGTTGTATTGTCTTGGTATGTCAAGTTGTCATAACAAAGTCAAAAAACAGGATGTGATGTATTTGTTTATGTCAAGTTGTCATAACAAACAATGTCATCTTTGCATTTAAAATGTGATAGCTGAGCGAATGACACTTGTTGTTATAAGCATGCATAAAATCTCATTCACATTTATAATAATAATAATAATTCCTTACATTTATATAGCGCTTTTCTAGACACTCAAAGCGCTTTACACATTGGGGGGGAATCTCCTCATCCACCACCAGTGTGCAGCATCCACCTGGATGATGCGACGGCAGCCATATTGCGCCAGACCGCACACTACACACCAGCTGATTAGTGGAGAGGAGACAGAGTGATGAAGCCAATGATGATGTGGGGATGGTTAGGAGGCCATGATGGACAGAGGCCAGTGGGCAAATTTGGGATATTTAACGACCACAGAGAGTCAGGACCTCGGTTTAACGTCTCATCCGAAAGACGGTGCCCACTGAGCAGTATAGAGTCCCCTTCACTATACTGGGGCATTAGGACCCACACAAACCTCAGGTTGAGCACCCCCTGCTGGTCTCACTAACACCACCACATTTATGACATGTATCATGTCATGATTATAAAGGTTTAATGACAGTCTTATGAACACCCCCTTCAAGTAAAGTGTTACCAAATAAAATGTATTAAATTAAATTGAATTTAGTTGAATGTAATGTTTTATTTATATGTTCTTACTTTTGTTTAATTTTAACTAATCTAGCTAGTTGTAATGTAATTTTTTTTTATTGCATTTAAATGCATCTATATCATAGGTCTCAAACTGTTTTCCTCATGAAACGGAGGAGGGTTTTATACTAGACACATTTGCCGTTGTGATATTCTTTAAAACGACAGGGGGCAGTCAAAAGAAACACACCGTAAAATCAGACGGATAAACAGAGAAGTAGGACGTTTCCGGAACTACGTCATATCATTAATATCATTCAAGATTTTTAAACGAATTATTTTTATAAATTATTTTAATAATTATGAAGATTTTTATAACCATTCAAGATTTTTTAAATTCAAACTTTGATGCATCACTTGCTTTTGTTCATAACTCGGACAGTTTTACCTTTTAAAGTTTATTAAAATATTAATGACAACAGAATGGGTTACTCTACACATATATTTTTTTATTATGGCAAGAATAAAAGCAACCCCAAAAAAAGTACACTTACTAAAAATCTAAAAACTAAACACTTTTCTTATTTAACTCACTCCACAATTCACACATTACTGTCTGGCTAGTTTGTCCTCTACTGATATGCTAAAAAGGCAATAGTGGTCCGACATTCCTGATCATTATCACCAATAAAGCCTCGAAAAACAGGGCATCAGTCTATTGGAAACCGATAGGTTCAAATATTCCTTTCCAGTTATTAAAGAAATAATTTGTGACTTCATTTTAGTTTTGTAACTATTAAACTGTATTAAATTCAAAATTGTAATACATCATTGTAAAAGCTATGAATGGTGGAAAAACATATTCTGTAATTGTGTATTAAAACCACCCGGGTCTCCACTTTTGCCATGGCCTCTCTTTAACGTATCCTTCAAGTTTTTCTAAACTTTTTAACAAAAACTTTCTTCCTTTCCCACTACTGTTGCAATTTCTAGCCAAGAATTATTGGTCATCTGATTATCCCTGATCATAAAGATCCTGATCCTGATTATCCTGATCATAAAGATGTCTGTACAGGCGTACCTGTTTCATACAAAATCTCTTTAAAGTGTTTCATATTCAACTCAAATCAAACGCGGCGCCTTTCGGAGTCTCAAAAAAAAAAACGTGTGCTCCGCCAGCCGAAATCATGTCGCATGCACCCAAAGCGAACCTCCGCAAACACTGCGATGACGTCACATTCCCCGCATGCACTCAAGCGAACTAGTGGACGTGTCGAATATAAACCAGGCTTTAAGCAGGTGTGAGTTGGAGGTGGTTAAAGCTTAACTATGCAGAGCTGTGGCCCTCCAGGAATCCAGTTTGAGACCATTGCTGTAGATGCATTTAAAAAATAAAAATGATAAAAAATGTATTTAAAATTACATGAGCATATGCAAAAACTAATTTAAAAATGACAAATCCACGCAACAGAATTACTAAAACATTCATTAAAATGAAAATGATAAAAGAATATTTTTCAAATATTAATGAAAACTAAAATAGCACAAAAACCAGTCTTATATTGCACTGGTATATATACTTCTCAAAAAAAATAATAAAAGCAACACTTAAACAACACAATGTAACTCAAAGTGTTCCTTTTATTTTTTGAGCAGAATATTTTAAGCAATAGCCAAAAATACATTGTATGGGTCAATATAATTGTTTTTTTTTCTTCATTTATTCATTCATTTTCTTTTTGGCTTAGTCCCTTTATTAATCTGGGGTCGCCACAGCGAAATGAACCACCAACTATTCCAGTATATGTTTTACGCAGCGGATGCCCTTCCAGCTGCAACCCAGTACTGGGAAACACCAATACACATACACATACACTACGGCCAATTTAGTTTATTCAATTCACCTATAGAGCATGTGTTTGGACTGTGGGGGAAACCGGAGCACCCGGAGGAAACCCACGCAAACACAGGGAGAACATGCAAACTCCACACAGAAATGACAACTGACTCGAGTTACCTTCTTGCTGTGAGGCGACAGTGCTAACCACTGAGCCACCGTGTCGCATCGTGGGTTTTTTTTCTTTTATGCCAAAAATCATTAGTATATTAAGTAATTATCATGATTTATAAAGACATTTTTTTTAAATACTTCTATTTTAAATATATATAAAAAACTAATTTTGATTGTTAATGTGCATTGTTAAGAACTTAATTTGTTCAACTTTAAAGGTGATTTTCTCAGTATTTAGATTTAAAAAAAAAAAAAAAAAAAAAAAATCCAGATTTTCAAACAAATCAGCACCTCCAAGTCCGAGGCCATGGTCCTCCACCGGAAAAAGATGGTTTGCCATCTCCAGGTTGGAGGAAAGTCCTTACCCCAGGTGGAGGAGTTCAAGTATCTTGGGGTTTTGTTCACGAGTGAGGGAAGGATGGAACGTGAGATTGACAGGTGGATTGGTGCAGCAGCAGCAGTAATGCGGTCGATGTACCGGTCCGTTGTGGTAAAGAAGCAGCTGAGCCGAAAGGCAAAGCTCTCGATTTACCGGTCAATCTACGTTCCTACTCTCACCTATGGTCATGAGCTTTGGGTCATGACTGAAAGGACAAAATCTCGGATACAAGCAGCCGAAATGAGTTTCCTTTGCAGGGTGGCAGGGCGCACCCTTATAGATAGGGTGAGGAGCTCTGTCACCAGGGAGGAGCTCGGAGTAGAGCCGCTGCTCCTCCACATCGAGAGAAGTCAGCTGAGGCTCGGGCATCTGTTTCGGATGCCTCCTGGACGCCTACCTAGGGAGGTGTTCCAGGCATGTCCCACCGGGAGGAGGCCTCGGGAAAGACCCAGGACACGCTGGAGGGATTATGTCTCTCGGCTGGCCTGGGAACGCCTCGGGATCCCCCTGGAGGAGCTGGAGGAAGTGTCTGGGGAGAGAGAAGTCTGGGGTACACTCCTAAGACTGCTGCCCCAGCGACCCGGCCCCGGAAAAGCAGTTGAAAATGAATGAATGAATGAATGAATGAATGAATGAATATAAAAAGTTTTCTAGTATTGTATTAACTGTGCTATATTATTTATTGTGATGAAGTATATATAAAAAATAGCGTTTATAAAATGAATTGCACTGATAGTGAACACTACATAGTTTTCATTAAGTACCAATAACATTCCTTATTGGATTTGGATTAAAGTGTCTGCTAATGGATTAAATATATAAATATGAATATAAAATCCCATCTTTAATTTGAGATCTGATTCTGAATGATCTTTTATTGTCTCTCTCTTTTAGCACATAGACCATTACTCCAGGACTAAAGCTATCGCTGAGCGCATGGTGCTCGCTGCCAATGGGAGATCAACAAAAGGTACAGAAATGGAAACTTGTTCGTCTCTGAAGTCGATCCTGTTATTGCGCACAATAGCAATAAGCGCAAGTGGTGTCATGTACCCTGCTTATATTGTGTGTGTGTGTGTGCGTGTGCGTGTGTGTGTGTGTGTGTGTGTGTGTGTGCTGATGAAGTACTGAGGTAACAGCTGCTATGGTAACGGCCACAGTGTGCAACCCAAGCCAACCAGACCTGCTGACACCGTTTTAAATTTAGACCTAGACTTAACTATTAGGTCTGCGTAGGCTTGAGGTGCAAATAGTTCAGTTGATTTAATTTTATTACATTTTTTGGTAACACTTCATAATAACTACACATTATCAATCATTTATTAAGCATTAGCAGATAGTTAATCATTTGTTAAGCATTAACTCTACATTAATAGATGTTAGTAAGCAGCTTATAAATACAACTACAAATGCTGTATTCTTGACATAAGCGCATGTATAATGAGCTTAATGATTGTGTTTTTATACTTTATTGATTCCTTTTTTCAGTATTAAATTAAGTATAGTATTATTTACGAACCAGCTGTTTAAGAATAGTTGGTGGCTTTTTAAGATGCTTAATTTTTTTTAACAATTTGAGGAGATATGAGGATCCATATTCAAAATCTTTTGGTATTTTGATTGATCTGAGACATTATTATAAAGCGTTTGACTTTCCATCTCAGTGTTGTCTATTAAAAATAACTAAGATCATATAAACAATGTTTTTTTTGTACTTTGCTGACCCTTGTGAAAAACTACAATTTAGCATAAATGTATGTAGTATTTATAGATTTTTTAAAAATGTTATTAATCTGGATTGTTAATAATATATATTAATATTGTCTACACTGCAAAAAATTATCTGTTAATTAAGGACCCTGTGTCCATTACAATGGACATCACATGTCAGCCCATGTTTTTTGTGGTTCCTGAGCATTTCATCTTATTTAAAACGTGCAGTCCATGAGAGTGGACGATTGTCATCCAATCAAATGGCGGTAAGGCTTGGCATGTTGAAATTTGAATAAAATCCACTACTCTGAAAAGCAGCATGGCATCACTCCAGACACAGACGTAAGCCACATTTACAATGTTTTTATTCAGATTTATTGATATGTTTGCCAATATTTCATAGATCGTATGTAAAAAACAGAGATTGCACTTACTAATTAAAGTTTAAAATCTTTTGTAACATTGCAAGCTTTAGATCAAATACTGTATGTCTGTCTATTAGGATGTACAATGGATTCAAAATCTGTTACTGAGAGTAAATCTCCAGTGATGCTGATTGAACTTTTTTATATAAAAAAAACTATATCGATGTACTGATTCATTGCTGAAACAATTTCATATGCAGAATATACAGATCTTGAAGTTCTTGAGCATATAGCAGATGGAAATATCTCAGATGTGATGAGGAAGATAACGTTTGTATTAACCAAGGTGCATCTATACAACAAAAACCTCAAAATTAAAGTAAAAATGTTACAATCTTAATGTTTGTGATTTTGAAAATAAATTTCAAGATTATGTATGTTTTTTTTGTATTTTATGTTGGTATAATGTTCGTAAAGTACAACTATTTTGACCTGATATCCATTGAAACGGACAAAAAAATATATACTTAAAGGGTGTTGATTTTTTTATTATAATTTGGTCTCATTTATAGGAGCCTCAAGAACTGTGAAAACATACTTTTACATTTTTCAGAAACTTCAGGAACATAATTCGAGTCTGAAGGGGTTAAAAGTGTCCATATTTGTGTTTTCGGTTTATTCACGGTCGTGAATTGCATTATGGGATGTTGATCTCTGCTCTGTCGACGTTTGATGTTGAAAATTCAACTGTACAGTTTAACAAAGTGACTTTTATTGACATTTGAGTAGTTTGAAATAATATAATGTATAAGAAACAATATATAGAGACAAATAAGTCTGTAAAGTAACAGAAAATGTGCTGCAGTTTATTACAAGGTTTTTGTAGCGTAATATACAACACCAACCCAGACAATATATCACTGCAAACTATTAAAAATGTTCATAAAAGTCACTTTTTCTAACTTTTCAGGGTTAAAAGTTGTTGGAAGAAAGATCAAGATCCCATAATACAATTCAAAAGATAAATAAAAGGGGAGAAATAAAAAAACAATAAAAACATGAATCACACAATATGGAAAACTATATTTTTGTTAAACTGTAGTGTAGAATTATTTTAAGCATCTGTTCATTTATAAGAAAGAGATACAGGGTTGCAGCTGGAAGGGCATCCGCTGCGTAAAATATATGCTGGTTCATTCCGCTGTGGCGACCCCAGATTAATAAAGGGACTAAGCCGAAAAGAAAATGAATGAATGAATTTTAAGAGTAATTAAATGAATTAAAACCACATTATTTCATTTACCAGAAACAAAAATATAACATTACACTGAATTCTTTTTTTTTTTTTGTGTGTGCCACCCCAAGATTTGGTGCGGCCTCTTCTGGCCACCCCTAAGAAAATTTTCTGGGGGCGCCACTGGATGATCTGTATGTGTAACTGAAGGCGCTGGACAACGGAGTTGAGGATCCACATGCAGTTTGTTATACAGATTAGTCAGGCTGTCAAACAAAAGCATACAGGAAATCCAAAATATGTAGTCAAAAACAGGCGAATGCTCAGGACAGGTGGCGAAAACAATAAAACAATGCAAAAGGTCAAAAATACTGCTAGACAAGGAAACGCTTCGTAAAGTTTCAGACTAACAAGACTCAGCCCTGTGTGTGTGTGTGTGTGTGTGTGTGTGTGTGTGTGTGTGTGTGTGTGTGTGTGTGTGTGTGTGTGTGTGTGTGTGTGTGTGTGTGTGTGTGTGTGTGTGTGTGTGTGTGCAAGTGTGGTGTATAAATAGTCCAGGATATCAGAGGGAATGATCTTCACCTGTGTGTGTGTGAGTGTCCGGATTATTGTCAGCTGTAGCAGGTGTTAATTGGCGCAAAGCATTATGGTAGTTGTAGTTCATGTGGTGGCAGATGTGTAGTTCTCCAGCGATCTGCATAGGCTAGATCGCTGGTGATCGTGACAGTATAACTATGTCAGATATCAATTTCAAATGTGAAAGTGAGTGAGTGACACTTGAGTGACACTTACGTAGGTAAATGCATATGTAATTTTGAGTTATTTTTGTGATAGGTGGTGGTCTTCTACACACATGTGTCCTGCGCCCCTCTGGTATCTACGGTCCTGAAGAGAGAAGGCATTTACACAGAGTGATGGTGAGTCTCTTTCAAATACACATACTTTTGAAGTCACTGTTATTAGCCCTCCTATGATTTTTTTTCTTTTCTTTTTTAAATGTTTCCCAAATGAGGTTTAACAGAGCAAGGAAATTTTCACAGTATGTCCGATAATATTTTTCCTTCTGGAGAAAGTCTTATTTGTTTTATTTCGCCTAGAATAAAAGCAGTTTTGATTTTTTTAATAATCATTTAAGGTCAATATTATTAGCCCCCTTAAGCAATATTTTATTTGATTGTCTGCAGAACAAACCAGTGTTATACAATGACTTGCCTAATTACCCTAACTTGCCTAATTAACCTAGTTAAGCCTTTAAATGTCACTTTAAGCTGAATACTAGCATCTTGAAAAATATCTAGTCAAATATTATGTTCTGTCATCATGGCAAAGATCAAATAAATCAGTTATTAGAAATGAGTTATTAAAACTATCATGTTTAGAAATGTGTTATAAACATTCTTCTTTCGGTTAAACAGAAATTGGGAAAAAAATATGCAGGAGGGCGAATAATTCTGACTTCAACTCTATATATTTGTACACATGGTTTACAGGGACACTCCATAGGCGTAATGTATTTTATACTGTAAAAAATGCTTATATATATAGTCTTACCCTAACCATGTCCCTAAACCCAAACCTCAGATGAAGCCAATTTTTTTCATTTTAAAACCTTGTTACGTATGTTTTTAAGATATCTTTTGAATTACAGAGACAGGTGGTGTAAACCCTCCCTGTAAATCAGTGTTTCTCAACCACATTCCTGGAGGACCACCAACACTGCATGTTTTGGATGTCTCCTTTGTCTGTCACACCCATTACAGGTCTTTCAGTCTCTGCTAATGAGCTGATGATCTGAATCAGGTGTGTTTGGTTAAGGAGACATTGCAAATTTGTAGAGCTGGTGGTCCTCCTGGAGCGTGGTTGAGAAACATTGCTGTAAACCACCTTAACAGGTTCCACTGTTAGACTTTGCAGTTATTTAAACTATTCAAACTTTATAGTTCACTACTGTAATGTGTACTGCATTGTGGGTAATTTTACTTAATTTAAAACAGTAACTTACTGCATATTAGGAATTTGTATTCTTGATTCAAAGTAATCGAGTACTGCTACTGTAGTTGAAGACAAAAATGAGACTTTAATTAAATTAAAGTTATTAATTAACATCTTCATTTATTCATTCATTTTCTTTTCGGCTTAGTCCCGAATATTAATCAGGGGTCGCCACAGCGGAATGAACCACCAACTTATCTAGCATATGTTTTTTATGCAGCGGATGCCCTTCCAGCTGCAACCCAACACTGGGAAACACCCATACACTCTTGCATTCACACACACTCATAAACTACGGCCAATTTAGTTTATTCAATTCACCTATAGTGCGTGTGTTTGGACTGTGGGGGAAACCGGAGCACCCGGAGGAAACCCACGCCAACACGGGGAGAACATGCAAACTCCACACAGAAATGCAAACTGGCCCAGCTGGGACTCGAACCAGCGACCTTCTTGCTGTGAGGTGATCGTGCTACCCACTGCGCCACCGTGACGCCATTAATTAACATCTTGTATCACAAAATTATATTGAATCCACGCGTCCTATCGCACTATTATGTCTTTCTTTTTTATACACATTTTTAATCTGTTTTTAATCATTTTTATTCTTTGTCAATTTTATTTCTGATACTTGTTTCTTTTATTCTTGTTTACGTAAAGAAGTTTGAATTATCATTGTGTATGAAATGTGCTATAGAAATAAACTTGCCTTGCTATTTAAAATACATTGATGAATGAAAATTACATTTGTAAACCGTTCAAAAATGGATATAATAGCAATGAATGATAAAAATACTGTCATACATGATCTCGTCACTTGTTTGGAATTTATTAAATTCAATAGTAAATGCTAAAAGCAAAGGTTTTGTACTGCCAGAGTAAATTGTAAATAAATGACAGTAAAAATGGTCATACCGTAATATTAAAATGTGGTAAAGGGCATAAAAAGAAGTTGCGGTAAGACTATTTTACTGTAAAATGAAATTGCGCTGCCACTACTGTAAAACACATTTACAGGTAAGTTACTGTAAAGGGGCAGTTGCTGGCAACAGTGCTGCCAGTAAGTTACCGCAAAAATAGTACAACTAAGTTAAACCCATGTCTTTATGCAACTTCATGTCCCTGTAAACCACATTAACCTGTACACACACACACGCACACACACACACACACAGATTGCAGACAGTTGTACTCTGCAGCTTCAGTGGTGCCAATGTGCCCAGAGCTGTACAATATTAATGGAGTCTGTGAAAGTCTCCTGTTACAACCTGAGCTCCTACTGTGCCTGACAAAATACAAAATACAGACACACGACTGTCTGTGCTTCTGCTGTCTCTAATATACAGACACATGACCTTTAATAAACACACTGTAGAAAGCGATTAGTTGACTACTTAAAAACAGAGAGTAAACCCATTGCCTTAAAAATGACAAGTTGATTATCTCCGCCGGCTCCTATTAAAATGAATCACTTTCACTTACTGGTTTTTTTTTTTCATATTGTGATGCAGTTCCTAGAGAAACGGAATATTAAATGACAAAACAGTGGGCGTGGCTTGTATTTTCTACTGCGAGCTGATTGGATGTAGTAAAGTAGGCATTTCATTCAGAAAGATGGGGAAAAGGGTTTGTGGAGGGTTATTACAACCTAACAGACACCTCCTCCTCACCATTTCTGATTGTTGTCAAAACTGAAAGTTGGAGAGGCGTGGTTAAGTGTTAGCAACGCCCAATACCTCAGACAGACGCAATCTGAGAATTTAACTGAAAACAAACAGGAAGTGCATTTAAATTACAGATTACAAGGGCAAACTATATTTTTTTCTTAAATGACACGCACAGATGAATTGTTCACCACAAAACTAGCAATGTGAGCTAACAAAATCAGTATGTTTATTTTTGATTTCATGTGTAGTTTAAAGGCTGTTATTAGCTCTATGAGGTGAATCTGGAGACAAACAGTTTTGACTCTTTTTTTCTCTTCTCAGGTGAACGTGGAAAGACGGTTGTTCAGCTTTTGTTTTGGGGATCCCAACGCCAAGATGAACTGGGTGCATGTGGATAATCTGGTGACGGCGCATGTTTTAGCAGCAGAAGCACTCACTGCGGAGAAAGCCTTTGTGGCGGTATGTGTGAAATTAGTATTCGGATATTTTGATTAAATGTATTTTTTATATATATATTGTGATAGAAATTAGTATTTTGTTTCAATCAGCAGATTTGAAGATGTATTATTATACAAATGAAGTCAGAATTATTAGCCCCCCTGTATATTTTTTTCCCCAATTTCTGTTTAACGGAGAGAAGATATTTTCAACACATTTCTAAACATGATAGTTTTAATAACTCATTTCTAATAACTGATTTATTTTATCTTTGCCATGATGACAGTAAATAATATTTGACTAGATATTTTTCAAGATACTAGTATTCAGCTTAAAGTGACATTTAAAGGCTTAAAGGTGCTGTATGTAAGTTTTTGACTCTTCTAAAGCATAAAAATACCATAATATGTTTGCAGATATTTAAGAAACATGCTAAGTGAACATATTTGTTTATCTGAAAAACAATGTTAAAGTCAGTTATTCTGCTTTGAAAATGTGAGTTACGTCTGTCTTTGTTTTGGTCTTTTAACCCGCCCAATGCCGGTTTAGCCAATTATATTTCAGCACCCCGGGTTGCCGTGGTGGAAAATCGCATATTTCATTCATTCAGAAAGGCTCCCGAAGCATCCGTCCGCGGCCAAAATGCAACCTCCAGTGGACAGTTCGGGACCTGTAGAGCTGCGCATCGATGGATTTGCTCTTCAGTGTTTGGACTCTCAGCAGTGAAAATTAAACCACACTGAACTGAACTGAACTTAAACTCTAAAAACTGAACGGACACCATTCCAATTCACTATAATCTTCTATGTGAAGCTGCTTTGACACAATCTACATTGTAAAAGCGCTATAGAAATAAAGATGAATATGAATATGAATATGACAGTAACAACCCTGAAATGAGACGCAGATTCAGAGTTCCACATGAGGTTATTAATTAGCAAATAATATAAATATTACAAGTGTAAACATTAGGGAAGCAGGTTACAATGTAACCCCGTGTCCTAACAACACACTACGTGACGAGATTTGCAGTGATAAGCAATTTTGCTGTTTGCATCAGACGAAATTTAACACGACAGAAATTTAAATACAGCCATTCAGAAGCACAGAATAGTGCACTTACTGCACTCCAACGAAATGGTAATGTTTATAATCTAATTAATACATATTAAACCTCTTTAACATTATTAAATGTACATGCTGAATCACTCATATGTGTTCAGTTCTGAAGTTCAATTTCAAAAGGTTTATTTTATTTTCAAGATCTGAGGTAAATTATCTGCTGCTGCTTTCAGTAGTATGGCAATAAATGTCATGCAAAATGGCATTCAAACTCACATTGTTAGCATTTAACACTAAATAAAGCACATAAGGTGTACCTGAGGTGATCATTGTCAGTTTTCTGTTGTTCACCTGTGAGAAATAGATGCCATTTCTAAATTTCTTAAAACAAAAACTGCTTTTAATATGGGAAATATTCTTTCTATCGCGTGCCATTGCGTTTTTGTAGAACACAACTTAAATCAGCCTTAAGGCTCCACAGTCAGGCACACTTCTGTTGGTGTCGTCTGTGCTTGCATGTGTTTTGAACCAGTTGTGCAATACCTAGTTCAAACACTGGGTGTCAAACTTACACACTGCACCTTTAACTAGATTAATTAGGCAAGTTATGGGAATTAGGCAAATCATTGTATAACAGTGGTTTGTTTTGTAGACAATTGAAAAAAGATATTGCTTAAGGGGGCTAATAATATTGTCCTTAAAATGGTTTAAAAAAAATGTAAACTGCTTTTATTCTAGCCGAAATAAAACAAATAAGACTTTCTCCAGAAGAAATTCCTTGCTCTGTTAAACATCATTTGGGCTAATAATTTTGATTTTAACTGTGGTAAATTTGCTTTCAGAGTGGCCAGGCCTACTTTATCAATGATGGGGAGTCGGTTAATGTCTTTGAATGGTTAACACCACTGGTGAGTAGCACATAAACCCAAGCATGTCTATTTAAACCATTGGAAATATTCTAACGTTTTTCCATCTCCAGTTTGAAAGACTGGGTTACGGTCGGCCACTGATTCACCTTCCTGTGTCTCTGGTCTACTCAGCAGGTGGGACTTAAGAAATATGAGATTTCAATTTATGAATTCATTTATTTATTGAAAATATAAACAATCCATCACTCCGGTCTTCTCCAGCCATTCTGATGGAGCGGCTGCATGTGGCTCTGAGTCCTATAGTGGAGATCCCTTTGCTTCTGACCAGAAATGAGGTAAATGTGATTATTCCAGTCTTTATTACATCATGCTTGCATTTTTTTCCTAAATAAGTTGTCTCGATGACATCTTGAGAGCAGTTTGATGGGTAAATATGCTGCTTATGATTCAACCAGAATTAAGTATTTTGGAAATATATAAATGCAGATTGTTGTAGCCATGAAACACATTAGACTGCTTGCGTCTCCTCCAGTTGTTCAAATATTGCAGAGAGTAAGAGGTGACAAACGTGTCGGCGTAAGGTTTGAGCAAGAAAGGCTGGTGTCAGTAGAGCTGGGTGTGGATTGGCTGAGTGTCATGCATTACTCATGAGAAACTCAAGCCACAGCCTGAAGGGGCGATTCTGGTCAGATGGCGGCAGGTTTGATGATTGCTTTCTGAATAAACCATGAGTCTTCGCAGCTCCTTGCTGGAACTCTAGGCTGGAGACGGACAGGTGAGGAGCTGCCGAGGAAAGATACACACACTGGTACAGGAAACTGGGAAATGAGTGTGTCAATCACACAGCGGAAATCACCATTACAGTTTATCACCCACTACATATAGTGGCCCCAGAACTAATCTTTGGACATTTACAGTTGAAGTAAACATTATTAGCCCTTTTTTTCTTTTTCAGATATTTTCCAAATGATGTTTAACGGAGCAAGGAAATTTTCACAGTATTTCCTATAATATTTTTTCTTCTGGAGAAAGTCTTACTTGTTTTATTTTGGCTAGAATAAAAGCAGTTTTTATTTTATTTAACCCTTTTAAGGTCAATACTATTAGCCCGCTTAAGCAATATATATATATATTTTGATTGTCTACAGAACAAACCATTGTTATACAATGACTTGCCTAATTACCATAACTTCCCTAATTACGAATGAACTGTTTTATTTAATATTTAATAAAAATACTAGTTTTTAGAAGTCACCATTGTGGAGATCAGCGTTTCCTTTACTTGAACTCTTTGACTCTTCACGTCAGTTTCTGTAACTGTGCACTATGGCAAGAGAAATGAGAAATAATATAATCAGATTAAATCATCAGCAATCATGAGTTCCATTTCCATGCAGCATATGATGATGTTGAACTAGATGATAAAACATTTACCAAACTTAAGTGCGTTCAGATTCAAATTACATTTAAATTGTCTTTTAAATAACGTGTATTTGAAATAATGATCTGCAAGCATTACATAATTACAAGATTACAAAATATCACTGTCTGCAGACCAAATAAACATGGTTTGGTATCTTATTTTTCCCAGTGATGGGTTGCAGCTGGAAGGGCATCCGCTGCGTAAAACATATGCTGGATAAGTTGGCGGTTCATTCCGCTGTGGCGACCCCAGATTAATAAAGGGACTAAGCCGAAAAGAAAATGAATGAATGAATGGTATCTTATTATTTAAAATAATAACAGTCAAATATTTTGTTGGCCACTCCAATTGATGATAGGCTTTCATTCTGTTTTGAGAGTGTTAGAAGAATGTGCGTTCTGGCCACTAGATGGCACTGATTTATTTTAAGGCATGCATGATCTCTTTTCAAACACATACAATAATACTTCTAAAGGAGCTGTTGACATGGAATTGAACCAGATTTTGGTTAAAAAATAAAAAAAATCTGAAAAAAATTTGTGTAATAACAATGGAATGACAGAAGTAAAAAGTACTACTGAAATGTGTTTAATACTTTATATAAAAGGATTTTTGGTGACGGCAGCTTAAAGACACCTCTCATGTGGAGAATGAAGTCACATGCATTGCTCAGGTGTGAGTTTTTCCCTGACTTCAACAGAGTGTAAAAATCTTGATGGTTCTGTGGGTCTCGTCTATCAAATTTTTTTATCAGAGCTTTATTTTGTGTTTTCTATTGGATTCAAGTCAGGTGATTGGCTGGGCCGTTCTACAGCTTGATTTTCTTTCTCTGAGAGCATTGAGACTTTCCTTGGCTGTGTTTTAGATCATCGTCTTGCTGAAATGTCCACCCTGGTTTCATCTTCATCCTCTTGCTAATGTAGATGTTGGACTGAAGCAGCTGATATTCATTTACACTGATGAAGGGCAGAGGGTTGCTGAAGAAGTACTGAGAGATTTCAGCTGCTGTCTGGGCTTTCACTGCCTTTATACACCTCCCTTTCTTCATGTGTTCAATACTTTTTCCCTGTGTCATTTCATTTTATTACGCATAATTTAATTTGTAAACTAATTAGTTTTGTTTTCTTTGCATATATGAATTCCTTTGGTTGTTACCAACATCCGGTGAAAATTTGAAGTCAACAGCACCTTTAGAAATATTTTGTTTTGAGAAAAATGGTGGCGTGTTCATTACTTATTTTCCTCACTGTATACTTGAAGTGTTGAGTCCTGTAGGATGTAGTGAGGATCACAACTCCCGAATCCACACTCAGTCTCGCCGCCATCAAACTACACCTTGTTTGTTGTGAATACATGCCCTCTAGTGACCAAATTACATACTGCACCTTTAAGCTGTGCACAGGGTTGGAATTAATCTAGCATATTGGGCAATTTCCTGGTGGGTTAGTGCAGTTTGGGGTGGATACAGTGTGCAGAAGTGGAGCTGTGCAGATATTGTAATAAGATGTGTAAATATTACTTGACTGAAAGGCTTGCTTCAGAAGTCTCTACTTAAAGGTGCAGTAGGTGATCTGCCTAAATGCTAACCGGTTAGCATAATATCTTTCAAACACAATCCCTCCCCTGCTGTCCAAAGCCACGCCTCCTGAAAGCACGAATGCGCTCATTAAAGATGACAGAGACCCACTAGATCATGTCATTCGCCAGTTAGAACACTTTATAGTACTTTATAATACTACAATTCTGAATGAAAAACTGTATTATATCTAGCACGTTTCAGTTATGTAGTTAGCAAGCAAAACTTGTCATAATGTGCAATATTTCATGCATGCAAGGATCGCTGGTCTCACTCTCTCACACGTTGTCCTAAAGCGACTACTGTATGCTTAGTGCTTGGCCGGCGGGCTGCAGGAATTACACTTGTTACTAAGCCACACTTACATGCTATTTCAGACCGAATATTCAGAGCAGCATGGCAAACAATATAGGGAGCGCGTCACAGGTTGTCATTGTTCAAAAATGAACCAATGTGAATATAAAACCAACTTCAGCTCAGTAAAGCAGGCTAAGCGGAATACCGCTATTTACTGATGTTTTGTTGTTAAACTAAATAATAATCTACATTATCGATGCTGTAAAAGGTCCTTTATGAAACTGAAGATAGTCACATCAATCTTTCGCCGGAAGATTTCAGTGGCTGAACAACACTTCTGTGCATATAACCCAACACAATCTACATCAGCTTTGCGTGACTAAAAGAGTTTTAAAACATAACATTACCTGTCTAAAAGAAAGACTTTAGCCATGGTGTCGTCCTTCCTCCAGTGTGCAAAAGTAACTCCAATATTGATTCAGGATTTTAAAAGGTTTTGATTCAGCATTTGTTTTTACCGCTGTCTGTACATGAACACGCGGTGCACGGGCACGTACTAATGGTGGATGTGCGTGACCAGAGATCCGCAGTTGTACAAATCTACATTTGCTGACAGACAGTTTCGGCTATTTATCAGAATTATGGGAATTATCGGCCCGACAAATTTTAATTGAATGAACATTTTTTTGTCTTATGCCTTACCCAGAATATAAAAATACATATAAATACATTTAGATCATTTACTGATTAATACATTTAATCATTACTATTGGGATGTGAAGAGACTTTCAACCAGCACAACAAAAAATGTTTCTGAAGACAATCACCTACTGCACCTTTAATCTGCTGTGCTACTATATGAGGGGGAGGAGGAGAGTGAAGTTGTAAAGAGCTGCTTCATTAAAAAAAATAGGGATTCACAGTGAGGGAAGGAGGAAACATGTCTAAACATGCCATAAAGATAATACCGTTAATTAAATTCCACTAAAGTAATTAGTCAGTAAGCACAACATAAGGTATTTGGCATTGTTTTTGTTGAAATACACTTTATTCTAATGAAAATACTCAAGGTGGCTTTAAAGTCCCAGTGAAATCATTAGATGTTAGTATCAGTATGTTTTAAAACATATTGACAACATTAATTGGATTTTATTGGGTTACAAGTAAAGGTAGGAAATGGATTTCATTTGCAACGGTAGTGATTTAATGTGTGATCATCTTACTCTGTTATGGCATTCCAGTCAACTAAGTGAAACTAGTCATCAATCCCAGACTGTTAAACACAACAGAAGATATTTTCTGGTAAAAACATGAAACCACTGACTTCCATGATATTTGTTTTTCCTAATGTGGCAGTCAGTGATTAGAGGATTTCAGCTTTCTTCGAAATATCGTATTTTGTGCTCAACAGACGAAAGAAACTTATAAAGCTTTGGAACCACTTGAGGGAGAGTAAATAGTGGATGCATTTTCAATTTTGGGTGAACTTTCCCTTTAAAAGAGGTCCTTAAGGATGCACTTTTATAATTGTCTGATGAACTTGCCTTTCCCAAAATCCATAAATAACATCACCTCATTAAAATTTATGAGTTGATCTAAGGTTAACATTGACCCCAGACACTCTCCAGCTGCTCCCGTGGCCTGCTCTGGACACTGGTTAGGGGCATGGGCTCTGGCTCTCGGCCGCATGGAGACTTTCCATGTAGATACCCAATCTGTAGACTGGTAAGGGGAGAGAGACTGTGGGGGCATTTCATCGTGCCAGGAGAGCAGGCGGGTACAGAGACGCTTTATGTAAAAGTAATGCCAGGTAAAAGGAGGCCATTAAAGCCATTAGTAAATGTGAAGCCCTCAGAATCTGATCTGTGAAGTCAAATCCAGAGTCCGTCTCTCAGCGTAGTGTCCAGCTTCAAGACAACCTGACAGTGACACCTCTTAAAGGGACAGCACTTTCAGTGAAGGTACTTATCAACTTATCAAGTATGGTTTTGGCCATACTCGAAATTGGTCCTCTGATTTTAACCCATCCAAATCCATACACACACGTTTTGAGTGAGGAGTGAGAGCAAACATGCACAAACAGTGCACAGTGAGCATATATCCAGAGCAGTGGGCAGCTATTGCTTCCAGCACCCAGGGAGCAGTTAGGGTATCGAAGATGGAGAGAGATTCATCCATTTTTAATTCCTGCCACGGTTGTACTTGAAAGCTTGTGTCTGTGAAGTGACCAGTACATCTGATTTGAGATTACAGACAGACTCTTCAGTGCTATCTGTTTGTGTGTGTTTTTAGGGGTGGGTGATAAAATGGTATCGGTGTTTATTGACCGTACACCATTGTCATCTTTATTTCTTTATTTCTATAGCGCTTTTACAAAGTAGATTGTGTCAAAGCAGCTTAACATAGAAGTTCTGGTAAATTGAAATTGCTTCAGTCCAGTTTTCAGAGTTGAGGTTCAGTTTAGTTTAGTTCGGTGTGGTTTAATTTTCACTGCTGGAAGTCCAAACAAGAGCAAATCCATCGATGAGCAGCTCCACAAATCCCAAAACCAAGCAAGCCAGTGGTGACAGTGGCGAGGAACAAAACTTTACCAATTGACGAAAGTGAAGGAAAAAACCTTTAGAGAAATCAGGCTCAGCTGGGCACGACCATTTCTCCTCTGGCCAAACTTCTTGTGCAGAGCTGCAGTCTAGGCGCCGGAGGCTGGAGAATGCTGGACGTCCATCGTAGAGAAGCTGCAGGTGTGAGTAGGTCACCGGCAGGTGTTCAGGCAAGCCAACGGGATACGACCTGGTCCAGGATTATGAAGACCTTGGGATAATAAAAAACAGACTAACATAAGCGTAGATGCTGTTCAAATTATATGTCTTTTGGGAAGTGTTCCGGTTGCCCAATTAATGCAGCCGAACAATTAGAGGATTTGGATTTCAAAGGCATTTGTGTTTTTTTTGTGTATGCTAATGCAAAGAGATGTGTCTTTAATCTAGTTTTAAACTCACAGAGTGTGTCTGCCTCCCGAACTGTGCTAGGAAGGCTGCTTCAGAGTTTAGGTGCCAGATATGAGAAAGATCTACCGCCTACAGTTGATTTTGATATTCTGGGAATAATCAATTGTCCAGAATTAATTGAGCGTGGTGGACGTGAGGGGCTATAATATACCAGAAGCTCCCTCAAATACTAGGGTGCCAAGCCGTCCAGGGCTTTGTAGGTAGTCAATAAAATAAAAAAATGTATACAATATTTAATAGGGAGCCAATGCAATGATGAAAGAACTGGAGTAATATGGTCATATTTCTTTGTTCTAGAAAGCACTCTAGCAGCTGCATTTTGAACCAGCTGATGTTTGTTAATTAGGCCTACCTGGCAACCGCCTAGTAACACATTACAATAGTCTAACCGGCAGGTCATGATAGCATGACCAATAATGATTAAAAAAAGTTCGGTATGAATCACTATAGTTTTATTAAAATGTGGCTGCTGAGCATGCGCCTTGGAAGGAATGCCAATAAGCTTAAGGTGTAAGTTTGTTATTGTCAATAGATGTGCACGACTTACACCTGCAAATAGGAAGCAATGTGCACATGGTGTACAAGTGGCGCACACGTGGAGCACTCGCATTTTACAGGCGCACCAGTTGAACTCAACTAACCAATCAGCTTCACATTTTGTGTGGAATACACACATTTCAGTAATAACGGTAGACTAATTACCTCAGACCAACACAGCGCATCCAAACACTGCAGTGCTTTTTCGTTTTCTCCATAAATAAAACTTGTATCAGAGCTGCAGCAATGGTTTGTCCGTTTGTCATGCTCTGAGAAAACAGTTGATGGTTGCCTAGTTATGAAAGACGCCAGGGGAGCAAGAGCACAAAGCGCATTGAAAATGGTAAAGGAAACCACCCACCTCGCACTTTTCAAGTGTGAGTTTTGGGTTCCGTCATCACCACCTCAGGTCAGAATAACAACACATGGGAAAATAAGTGCCGTGACTAGCAGCAGTGAGGAGATTGTAAATAAAAAAAGGATGTATCAGGTTGCCAGAGTGGCTTTTTGGTTTCTTTTCTTGTTCATCCCAGCCACTAGCACTATTTTATTTTAAGACTTAAGAGAGGAGATATTTTTGTTTATATTTTTTTGTTTTTGACTATTAAAACGGTTTGCCTTAGTAATGTTGGTATTGTTAAAAATATTCAATATTTGTCGATACCGAATGATATGAAACATTATGTTGTGATCATTTTTGGCTGTATCGCCTGGCCCTTTGTGTGTTAGCATGTTCATGACAGGCTCTGCTTCTCTCTCAGGTGAGGAACATCGCAGTCAGTCACACCTTCAAGATCGAGAAGGCTCAGCGTGATCTGGGCTTCAGTCCTCAGAGATTCAGCCTGACGGACTCAGTGGATCAGTATCTGCAGAGTCGACCGGCGCACTCCGCTTTATCCTTCAGCACACAACACCTGATGCTGCTGCTGCTGATCTGCGGGATTATCGCTCTCTTCATCTGCTGCGCAGCCTGGGAATGACAAACCTCACTTACAAACCAAAGCTAGCAGAGTTTCAGTTGAAGGGGGCCTATTATGCAAAAATCACTTTTATAAGGGGCTTAAACACAGTTGTGTGGAAACAGTCTGTGAAATTAACCAGCTTCTAATGGTAAGCATTTATTAATTATATTTTTTATAATCACACTTGATAAAAACAGTCTGCAGAAACACTTTGATTGACATTCTCCCTTTGTACATGTCATCAGAGGGGGAAAGCCCTGCCCACTAGTGACCATCTCTCTCTCATTAGCATAGGATGTTAATCTTGTTTTTGAATCTGCCGCTATGCTGACACATAGGCATTTGTAGCTCCACCCTCTTTTGAAAAGAGCACAATCTCATTTGAATTTAAAGCGACAGTCACCAAAACGACATATTTAGGATCAAAGCCTTAAAGGGGCAGTTTCAAAGAGTTATAAAACATTATTCGTGTGGTATTTTGAGCTGAAACTTCACACACACACACACTAGAGACATCATTATTTTACATTTTGTGAAAAGGGGCATAATAGGTTCCCTTTAAGTCTTTTAATTCCTTCTTGAGTTTTGTAGAAATTTCACGTTCTCCTTTTTGTTGATTGTCACACTTGATGTCTCTGTCGACCAGTATATGTCACTTCCTAGGGATGCAAATGCTAAAATTTAGTTCTTGAGGGACTGGCCTAGTGGCTAGTTCCTGATTCCTGCTGATTCTTCTTAAAGGGCTAGTTCACCCCCAAAATTGGGTCATTTAGTTATTCTCACCCACTTGACATGATTTTCATTCCGAGGTGAACTTTCACTTAATAATGTGTCTGTATTTATGTACCCTAATAATCTTGAATCAAAATAACTTTCACTCGCCATTCTGAATCATCTCTGCTCGTCTCTGATTGGTGCCTACCGGTGTGAGGGCGGGGCCAACCAGCCACTCATGTCAGATCAACCATTAGCAAACCACAAATAATCAATTTCACACAAATCCAATCAATTCCTCAAGTCCTGTTATTCCACAATCTGTTCTAGTTTTATTTAGTTTATTGGAATTGCAATTTCTTTTGCGCACAAAATCGTGTAAAATTATTACGTTTTATTATTGTGTCCTGTTATAATGGTGCATATTATTATAACCTATAATGTTGGGTTGAGGTGATTGATGGACGTTTGTGTAAATTTGAAATATAACTTCCTGAACTGCTTGGAAACTATATGTTTTTAGCTCAAGACTTTGACTGAATGAGAAATCACGTGCATCACTTGACATTAATTTGTTTCTTAATTTTATTTTATTCGTTTCTTTATTTTAATTAATTAAGGAATAAAATATTTATTTGTTATTAATTCATTAATAAAGGGATACTTTATTTTAATTAATCACTATTTTATTTATTTTATTATTTATTTATTCATTTATGTTTATTACCTAATTAATGTATAATTTATTTATTTGTTTATTTATTTAAATATTTTCGATTATTTTAAGTCTGCAGCTGACGTACATTAATAATGATATTTGTGATGCCGGAAATGTTGGTGAACTCAGTGTCTACAGTATGTTTGGTCTAGCGGATGAGATTATTTGCCCCCAGTCTTCCACAGAGTCAGAGTATTAATATTCCCTTGCTCATATATCAGCACATACTGGGTTTTTTCCACATTCACACCATTTACAGTTAGTTATATTTGTTCTAATGATCCAGGATAAATGTCATTTGTCTCTATCTCAGTAACAAAATTTGAATATACAGACATATTTATATTAATGTTGAGGTATAGAAAAAAGACAGAAAGTATAGGTGGGTAGTCAGACAGACATAGAAAGATAAGTCATTTAGTCATTATTGATAAAGTTTGCAGAATCACTTGAAGAGCCCCGTATGAACTGCTGGAGTGTGTTTGGGGAATATGAGTGAGATTATAGGAGTTAATATGCTTTGAAGTATTACAT
>CAIGQV010016663.1:3401634-3415068 GCA_903798115.1 Danio jaintianensis | reverse complement strand
TGGCGCTCTAGGATAGTTTTTAACAGCAGATAGGCTAGTTTTTAACATTAGATAGCAATTTAGGCTAGTTTTTAACATTAGATGGTGCTCTGGGATAGTTTTTAACAACAGATGGCGCTCTAGGATAGTTTTTACATCAGATAGGCTAGTTTTTAACATTAGCAATGGCAATTTAGGCTAGTTTTTAACAATAGATGGGAGTCTAGGCTAGTTTTTAACATTAGATGGTGCTCTAGGATAGTTTTTAACATTAGATGGCGCTCTAGGATAGTTTCTAACATTAACATGTTGAAAACTACTCTAGAATGCTGTGTGCTGCTAAAAACGAGCCTATCTGCTGGTAAATACTAGCCTAGAGCATCGTCTGATGCTAAAAACTAGCCTATCTACAGTTTAAAACTAGCCTAGAGCGCCGTCTGCTGTTGAAAACCAAGCTCAGAACTGATTCAAGAGAGAATAGCAATGCATTTTGAAAATCGCTAAATCCATTCCTCAAATGATTTTGCCACAGCTCTAGGGGGATACGTCATAAAAATAATGTCTCACATCAACAAAACAACAAAAAAATGTAAATTGTCCTAAAAATTTACAATATGTCAATTGTTTTTTTGTTGTTGTTGTATTTTTTACGGTGTAAAACCTCATTCTTGCAGATTGTGTGAGATTCACCCATCAGTCAGTTATATAATGTACATTAAGTTAGTTCAATAACTGTGTTAGTTGTTAGTACTAATAACAATAGTCTTCCTCTGAACAAACCTGAAATCCCTCAGGCGTCTGGTATGGCTGATTCACACAGCGTGTGTGTGTCGTTCACTAGAATAAGACTTATAAAAGTAGAAAAACCCCATTCAGGTTCTGGATGTGGACGGTTTGGTGTTTTATACTGTGTATAGGCACAGCTGTTATAGTGCAATAGACACATACACACAAACACACTATTAAATCACATTAGGAAGTGCAACGTCACTACACTCAAGTTAAAGGGACAGTTCACCCAAAAAGCAACAATTTCCTCAACCTTAGAACCACTTGAGTCTGAGTTTCTTTCTACTGTTAATCACAAACAAGATATTTTGAAGAATGTTGGGGGAAAGCAGCTATTGGCATCCATAGTAGGAAGAAAAAAAAAACTATGGAAGTTAATGGTTTTTTTTCCAGCATTCTTCAAAATATCTTCTTTTGGGTTTAACATTCTTCAGTTCATCTTCCTTCGTGTTCAACAGAAGAAAGAAACTCAAACCAATTGACAGAATTGACATTTTTGGATGCACTGCCCCTTTAAAACAGCCACACCTTACTGCCCCTGCACAGCCCTGTTCTCACTCAGGTCCTCTTTGGTCTTCTGAATGCAGGTGAAGATCTCTTTGAACAGGGCTTTGTACTCGGGCTGATGGAGCTGGTCGGAGAGGCAGGCGGTGTCTGTGGCAGAGCAGCTCTGGGTTTTGGGCGTCTGGACGGCTTTATGGCTGAGGCTGTTGGCCCCGTGCTGGCAGCGGCGCAGCAGCTCCTCGTATTTGAGCTGGAGGGCACTGTACTGAGCGTCCACCTCGTTGAGCAGAGAGATGCCACGCTGCTTGACAGCCTGAGCTCTGCGGATGCAGGAGCGCTCGTGTCCACGGCGGATCTCCTCTGCTCGAGCTCCTCTGACATAACTATCGCTGCTGCAGCGGCGACGCCCCTGAGGAAACTCCGCCTCCTCATCATCTTCAGGCTCCGCCCCCAGCCGCTCCTCTGCACTGAAGAAAACACTGTCGGGCAGCAGCGTGTCGGTCAGTCTGGAGCAGGATGACTCAGAGCGCCACAGCAGACGCAGCTCCTCCACCTCAGCCTCCAGCTCAGCCTGTCAATAGTGAAACCACCAACAAACAGTTAGTGTGTCACATGTTACAAACACTAAAACATAACCTGAAACTGTTATATAATGTCAAGCTTGATGAAAACATTCGCATTCTGCCCTTCGGCTCATAAAAATACTTGGTCATTTGGTCATTTGCAGAAAACATCATTAGACTATGCAACAAATAATGCAACAATCATGTGTTTTTGTTTGATGTAATTTCAAAATCAACATCACTCATGTATCATGCTTTTTTATTAGACGGCTCTCTGGAAAACTTGATTTTGATAGGTCAATCACCACATTTCAAGGAATGTTATGTAAGGGAAGAAGTACAACTAGGCAGTTATCGCAGATTTTTATATGGCTGACTGGAATACTCAATTCTGATTGGTCAGTCGTGACATTACAAAGTGTTATTCCCAAATAACAACTGCTGCAACTAATAACACAAGGCTCATCTGGGTGCTTCAAATCATATTGACCATCAGTGAATACGTTCACATCCATATGTATATGCCATTTTTGGCTGTTTGGCACCATCTTGTGAGTGAATAATACATAGGTTAATGTATGCTCCAGGGGCGTCACTGTGGCGCAGTGGGTAGCACGATCGCCTCACAGCAAGAAGGTCGCTGGTTCGAGACCCGGGTGGGTCAATTGGCATTTTTGTGTGGAGTTTTGTCATGTTCTCCCTGTGTTCGCGTGGGTTTCCTCCGGGTGCTCCGGTTTCCCCCACAAGTCCAAAGACATGTGGTACAGGTGAATTGACTAAGCTAAATTGGTCGTAGTGTATGTGTGTGAATGAGAGTGTTTCCCAGTGTTAGGTTGCGGGCATCCGCTGGGTAAAACATATGCTGGAAAATGAATGAATGAATGTTTGCTCCATTCAGCCATTTGAACAAAATGACTTTAAAAAAAAGAAAGAAAAAGATTTGTTCATCTTGATGAACGAGACTCAAAGGTCTGAGTCAGTAAAATAATCCGTAATATTTCCCATCACTAATTATACCTTGTAATGTCACGACTGACAAATCAGAATCAAGTATTCCAGAAACCCGTGTAATTACCTGGTTTTTTTTGGGGTTAAACTAATAACAGGCTCAGCTGGGTACTATGAATTATCTTGGAGTGTGTGTGTGTGTGTATACAGTAGGGGCTGCACGATATTCAAAAAAACTGATATTGCGATATTTTATTTTCCTGCAATCCATATTGTGATATGGAGTATACTTTCACCAGATTAACTGAATGGCTCTATTTGGAAATAGTTCATAATTTTAGATTGATTGCGGTGATTTTGTAGTTTAGTGCATCTGCATGAAATATAATAAACCAAATCACTTGCATTGATAAAATACAGTGGAACAAAGATGCAAATGAAATGCACAGAATTGTATGGTTTTCTGGGAATCTAGCAGTATTCAGACAAAATAATAATAAACAAAAGGTAAAATATCACTGTATAGTCTACATTGTATAAATACAATTAAGCTTTCTTAAAGTTACAAGCATTATAAGTTCTTGCCTGAAGGTTTTCAACTGGCTTGAAATGCTCACAGACCTTAAAAACAAATACAAATGATAAACATGTTGGTTAACTTTAGTTAAATTTTGCAGTGAATCCACAAATCATGTATGTTTTCAACTGTGGATAATCCCAACGATGCAGATCCAGCGATGTGACTATTGCGGATGCGCACATTGCCATGTCAATGCTGAATCACTGTGCAGCCCTAGTATACAGAGTTGAAGAGTTGAATTATTCACCCTCCTGTGTAACATGGGGTGAAACTGTGGTGTGGGATGGGTGGAGTCTGTACCTGTCTGCGGCGGGCTCCCTCCAGCAGGCTCAGGCGGTCCTCCAGAGCGCTGTTCTCCAGAACAGTCAGCTCAGTCTCGCGCTCCGCCTCCACCCGTCGGGCTCGCTCTGACGCCAGCTGCTGCTTCAGCTTGTGGAGGCTGTGCTGAAGGGTAGAGGTCTCCTCTTCCTCCTCCACACAACGCTCACTAAGTACAGGCCATGACCGCTCCTCATGCAGACCCTCTGAGCTCCAGCTCCTGCAGGACAACAGGGACGACAGGCTGATGCTTTCATGAAGGAAATATTCCGTGTGGCAGAATCAGTTTACTGACTGGAAACATCATCAGCGTATCATAAGAGAAGTGTTACAAATGCAAAATTAAGGTATGATGTTCATAAGTTCATACATAACATACAGTATTAAAAAAAAAAGTACACTCAAATACACATACATGGAAAAACACTATAGTAAATACTGCAGTGTTTTTGAATTATACTACAGTAAAGTACTTGAATTAATCTGTTGTGGTAATTCTATAGTTGCTATGGTAAAAACGACTATAGCAATATAAACAGATGACTAGAAGTACCATGAGCGTATCATAAATGCTACAAATGTAAAATTAAGGTACTATGTCAATGTTATAAATAATAAATAACACAAGAACACGCAAAACAGTACAAAAAAGTACACTCAAATACACATACATGGAAAAATACTATAGTAAATACTGTAGTGTTTTTGAACCATACTAGAGTGAAGTACTTGAATTAATCTGTTGTGGTGATTCTATAGTTGCTATGCTAAAACCAACTCTAGCAATATAAACAGATGACCCAATACTATAGTTTATAACAATAGGGTATATTATACTACAGTACACCACAGTTTACTGTAGTAAAAAAACCTGAATAATAATATAGTATTTATTACTGTTCATCAGTTCAGTATAATTAATATTAAGATGCCGTAGCATTCATTAACAGAGTGAACCACACTGAACTGAACTAAACTGAACTTCAACTCTGTAATCTGGACTCTACTAGAACTATGTTAAGCTGCTTTGACACAATCTACATTATGAAAAGCGCTATTTAAATAAACATGAATTGAATTGAACTGATAAACTATAATAAATACCATAGTATACTTTAGATTTTATAACAGTAAATTGTCATGTACTGTAGTATAATACACCCAACAGTTGTAGAAAACTACTGGTACTACAATTACACACAAAAGAAAATTTCAACTGGCACTTAGAGGCTTTTTTACCATTTATTTTTTATTATTAATTATCATAACAATAATAATAATAATAAAATTAAACTTAAATTATATCTTTCCCCTTGTTTTATTTTCCACATGAATCAAATTAAATGTAAGAAAAAATATATAAAATATAATTATGTAATTGTAAACAAAGTTTTCAAATGTTAAACTACAAATGAGAGTCCTGCATGCGGATGAACCGCTAATATTTAATGTAACAGGTGCAATAATTATTCACGTGTCATTTGCGGTTCGGGTACAGGTTGGTAATAAATAGGCGCGGGCGGAATGTGGGTCCAGTAGTGCAGCATTGTAGGCAATCGTGCGGCAACTGATGGACAGCGAGCACTTGAATAAAGATTTAAGCTCATCATGGTGCTACCTGTAAGAAATGAGTCTGCCTCGACCCAACTTCCACTCTAAATGGTGAATTGATGCTCATTTCCCAAAAAGGCTGAGTTATGAGAGAAAAGAGAAGTCAACAGGTTGTTGTCTCTGCATTGTTTGAGGTGACTACATCTCGACCAAATAGTAACAATTGTAGAATGGGGATGGGTGTGGTGCACAGAGAACCATCTCATCAATGGTGTTGAAAGTGCATTAACATAGAGAGATAGAGAGAACAGCTGGGTCAACAGCCAAGGAGCAACTTCATTAACATCGAAAGGCAAGTCTAAAGGCAACATCTAAAACAGTATAAAGGTTTGAGTTTAAGAATGTTCGGGGTTCATTCTGACTCCGGTGAACCCAAGATACTGCTGTGTATTTTGAGACTGCTATGCTGAATAAACATCTTCACTGAGATCTTCCAAAGTCATCTTTTTTTCTTCCTTTCCTGCATTACACTTAGGTTTGGATGGCAGCCTACCTTCTGGCGTTGCAGAGTTTTGAGAGAGACAACCAAGAGTGATCCAATATTGTTAGCTAGTAGCAAGTGCCACTGCTTGTGTATTTTGCTAAAAAACTACTGTCTCAGTGTAATCTAGTTCTATTCTTGCTATCCTATTCCTCGCATCAAGCGCCGCAAGCGAGAGAGACGTTTGTGTTTGATTTAAAATTTACGACAAAGTCAGCTGAAACCATTAACAGCTGATGACATTCTTTTAATTGTTTTACGTATTGCTTTTATATGTCGTTTATGAAATGTGTTAGATAAAACTCAACTGTTAACTAGGGAACTTATTTCCCTAAAAAAAGATGGGTGTTTCTTTAAGACAGGGACGTGCTGTGACCTAACAACAGTTTTGTGCCATTTAATTATCCAGCACATGATTAAAGTAGCAAAAAATACACAAAGAAAAAAACCTTTATTTGAATGACTGTTTCCAAAAAAAAGACCCAAAACAACGAGAGATATTTTTTTGTCACTATGCCACACCCCTCGCTCTAATATAAAATTAAAGTTATATTTAAAGGAACACTTCACCTTTTTTTGGAAAAAGGCTCCTAGAGTTAAACAGTTGATTTGAAACCTTTTTTGAATTAATTCAGCTGATTTCTTGTTCTGGCTGGGTCACTTTTAGCTTAGCTTAGCATAATGCATTGAATCAGATTAGACCATTAGCATTTTGTTAAAAAAATTCAAAAAATTTTCCTTGTTTTGATAATTTTCCTATTTAAAGCTTGGGTCTTCTGTAGTTACATTGTGTAATAAGACAGACGAAAAATGACTATTTTCTGGGCCAATATTACTAGGAACTATACTCTCATTCTGCCGTAATAGTCAAGAAATGACTGCACCAGGCAGATTGATATTACGCAGTGCATGAGAATGGGATATTTCCAGAGGGCGCCTTGAAACCATGGAGACATGAGAACAAAATGCTAAAGGTCTAATCTGCATCAATTTATGATGCTAAGCTAAAAGTGGCCCTGCCAGTACAAGAAATCGGCTGATTGGATTAAACATGGTCAACTGTTTAGCTCTAGGAGACTTGTAAAATGAGCTTTTTTATTTTATTTTAAAGAAGAATTTTACAAATCTCCTAGAGCTAAACCGTTAACTTGAACCATTTTTGAATCCGTGCAACCTATTATTATTATTTGTTTTGGCGGGGTCACTTTTAGCTTAGCTTAGCATAATGAATTGTATCAGATTAGACCATTAGCATTTTGTAAAAAAAAAAAAAAAATTGATACTTTTCCTATTTAAAGCTTGTCTTCTATAACTACATTATGTAATAAGGTGTCTTAAAACCATGGAGACGAAATGCTAATGGTCTAACCTGATTCAATTCATTATGCTAAGTTAAGCTAAAAGTGACCCCGCCAGAACAAGAAATTGTCTGAATGGATTTAAAAATGGTTAACTGTTTAGCTCTAGGAAACTTGTAAAATAAGCTCTTTTTTTTTCTTCTTTTAACGCAAATTTTACAAGTCTCCTAGAGCTAAACAGTTAACTTGAACCATTTTTTGAATCCATTCAGCTGATTATTTATTTTTTTATTTTTGGCGGGGTCACTTTTAGCTTAGCTTAGCATAATGAATTGAATCAGATTAGACCATTAGCATTTTGTTAAAAAAAAAGAAAAAAAAAAAGCATTTTGATAGTTTTCCTATTTAAAGCTTGAGTCTTCTGTAGTTACATTGTGTAATAAGGCACATTGAAACCACGGAGACATGAGAGACGAAATGCTAATGGTATAATCTGATTCAATTCATAATGCTAAGCTAAACTAAAAGGGACCCCGCCGGAACAAGAAATCGGCTTAATGGATTCAAAAATGGGTAATTGTTTAGCTCTAGGACACTTGTAAAATGAGCTTTTTTATTTTATTTTATTTTAAAGAAGGCTAATTTCTAGTCTCCTAGAGCTAAACAGTTAACCTGAACCATTTTTGAATCCGTGCAACCTGTTATTTTAATTTTATTATTGTTTTTTATTAGTTTATTAGCGGGGTCACTTTTTTTTTTTTTTTAGCTTATCTTAGCATAATGAATTGAATCAGATTAGACCGTTAGCATTTTGTTAAAAAAAGAGTGTTGATAATTTTCTTATTTAAACCTTGAGTCTTCTGTAGTTACATTGTGTAATAAGGTGCCTTGAAACCACAGAGATATGAAAGACGACATGCTAATGGTCTAATCTGTTTCAATTCATTATGCTAAGATAAAAGTGACCACGAAATCAGCTGAATGGATTAAAAAGAGGTTAAAGTAAACTGCTTAACTCTAGGAGACTTGTAAAATGAGCCTTTTTAAAAAACAAAAATGTGGAGTGTTCCTTAAAGATCCTGTATCCTTCACAAGAAAACACCTCGTCTCTAGAAAGCAGACTGTGTTTCTCCACTGGGGTCTGGGCAGTAATTACATTACCGCCGCCTAGCTAATTAAAGTGGACGTGTCTCTCCATGATGTCCGGCTCATGGATGACCACTGTGATCTGAGTATCAGCGTTCAGTCCTGCTGACCGGGCATCTCAAGGGCCTCCAAACCAGACATCATAATCTAACCTGACCCTTCTGCTGTAATCCAGTAATCCTGCTGTAATCTGCACAGAGCAGGAAGAAAACAGTGCAGCGGGACGGTCATGCAGATACTTACGGGCTTCTTTGAGCTAATGGCATATATCCAACTGCATTTGCTTTTAGAGATCAGAGAGGACTGTTTATCAGTGTGGGAATTGTTTATGCTTATTTCAGCTAACATTAGCTAATTGATTAATTAAATAAAAACTTCAGTATTTACGATGTTTATTTTGCTAGCTCTCATTGTTATTCTTAAGGTGAATAATTAATCTGTGTAAATTAATCCACTGAAAAAAAAGTGTTTGTCTTGGTAATCTTCTATCAAAATCTGATTATTTGCTTCTGTGTTTTGGGGTTGAGATCCTTCTGTGGATGTCAACCTGAGGGCTTCCATAGCGACTGCAAATTAATACCCTCTCTTACCGTTAGTTTGCTACAAGGGAATGATGTGCAAAAGAAAGCCCCGCCCCCTACTCAATATTCTATTTCCGTTGGAAGCACATCAACATACTGAAATAAAAGTTTCATCAACTTCATGTGGACTTTGCGGGTTCATGTGGACTTTAAACACATTATTTACTTCTGAAATCTCAAATCTATTTTGTGTATTATACTTTATAATTTTGATGCCTAAAATAAAACAATGTAAATGTATCACCCTATATATAATAACACAAGTGTCGTTTTAGTTTTCCAAGGTGGAGTTTATGTTCTATTCAAGCCTTAGAAGCTGAGCCCGGGAATTAAATGGTTTATTTCTGTGTGTTGTTTGTAAGGCTTGTGAAGAATGTAAACTCCACCTTGGAATGCTCCATTTTGTTTAGTAACAGTTACTTTGAAAAGCTGCTGTACCCTTGAATGGGTCCAGAAACAGTCTGACCTAAACAGCTCTGCACAAACATCTTATTATAAGTAAACTTCATACTGAAAAAGTATACTTAATTTTACGGTCTTTTTTTCTTTTAATCATTATTATTCTATTAGGAAATTTACATTTATAACTTTCAATTAAATTATAATTTTATTTTTATTTTAATACATAGATATATCTGTGTATGTATAAATATGTATAATACATATGGTAAACGTTTTAGTAATCAAAGCTTGTTTTCATTTTTTTTTTTTTAATGTAAAATTGTGGAATTTGTAGCAGGGTCATGCACGGGTGCTTTTTGGTAAACCCGCACCCGCAATAATTAAAAGAAAACGACCCGTCACCTGCCAGCAGCACTAATATCATTCAGTACCTGACCCTACCTGTTTGACATACACATCGCGATCCAAGCCGCACCCGCATGAGATGTAGGTGTGCAATATGCACATTTCACATACACAAATGCAAGTTTGCAAAAGGCAAACCTCTCTTCATGGTGCTAGAAAAAGAGATTAAAATCTAAATAAATTGATTTCTAAGTCTAAAAATAGAAAAGCAAATAAAACGGTTAATAGATGCTCCTCCTTTAACATTTGTGCATGTTTGCACACATGAATTTTCCATACTAAAAGTGCATTTAATAACTTATGGTAATAACTTAATTTGAAAAAATATGTATATTTAATGGGGCTGCACGGTGGCGCAGTGGGTAGCACATTCGCCTCACAGCAAGAAGGTCGCTGGTTCGAGCCTCGGCTGGGTCAGTTGGCGTTTTTGTGTGGAGTTTGCATGTTCTCCCTGTGTTGGCGTGGGTTTCCTCCGGGTGCTCCGGTTTCCCCCACAAGTCACAAAGACATGTGGTATAGGTGAATTCATTCATTCATTCATTCATTTTCTTTTCGGCTTAGTCCCTTTATTAATCTGGGGTCGCCACAGCGGAATGAACCGCCAACTTATCCAGCATATGTTTTTTACGCAGCGGATGCCCTTCCAGCTGCAACCCATCACTGGGAAACATTCATACACACTCATTTACACACATACGCTACGGACAATTTTAGCTTACCCAATTCACCTATAGCGCATGTCTTTGGACTTGTGGGGGAAACCGGAGCACCCGGAGGAAACCCACGCGAACATGCAAACTCCACACAGAAATGCCAACTGACCCAGCCGAGGCTCGAACCAGCGACCTTCTTGCTGTGAGGCGGACGTGCTACCCACTGCGCCACCGCATCGCCACGGTATAGGTGAATTGAGTAGGCTAAATTGTCCGTAGTGTATGTGTGTGAATGAGAGTGTATGGGTGTTTCCCAGTGATGGGTTGCAGCTGGAAGGGCATCCACTGCGTAAAACATATGCTGGATAAGTTGGCGGTTTATTCCACTGTGGCGACCCCAGATTAATAAAGGGACTAAGCCGAAAAGAAAATGAATGAATGAATGTATATTTAATGTAATTTAATAATTATGTACCCGCTCCTCTTTTTTCTATTATTATTTTCTTTTATTTATTTTTTTCATTTAATCCTTCTTGTTAAGGAATGTGAAGTGATTTTGCTGTATAACGAAACTGTACATGCTGGTTTTTGTTAATAAAGCAAAAAACACAAATCCACACAGGGATGTCCACTCATAACTTGACTTACAAGCTCATTCAAACTGCATTAAGCTCCATGCATTTAATGCTTATGACTCTCAAGAAGTGTTTTGGTTTGTTTAGTAAAAAAAGTAAGTGATATACTTCATATAAATGTCAGTGCATAGGTGTATTTAGCCGTATTTTACACCATCGTGAGCTCAAAGCTAACAGACACAGCCTCCACTTTTTCCTCAAGTACAAGCAAGAACTTCAGCTCAAAGTAGGTCAAACTTTGGCACGTCGAGACATGAGTGTATGACTATGTGTGTGATGCCGATGTGAATGATAGTGGTTTGCTGGCTCCAGACTCACTTGTCTTGCTGCAGATCGTAGATTTCCTTCAGGCAGGACATGCTCTGGGCCCCAAGGGCTCGGCGCGCGGCTGTGAAATCCCTCCTGGACTGGGACGCCTTCAGCTCATCCACCTGCTTCTGGAGGCTCTCCATATGAGTCTGCAGGCCGTCAATGGTCTCTGTCAGGCTGCAGATGGAGAATAATAAAGTTGCAGATGCTGTGAGAAATGCTTCACAAATTGTATGGGATTCATTCCAGAATTGTGGTACCTTTCAAGCATTTTTCATTTATTTGACTTAAACTGGAATGATATACGACAAATAAATAATTAACGGTGAACTGAATCCAATATTAATGTAAAATAAATGCAAAATGCTTGAATGTGATAGGGAACATTTGATTCGGTTACGAATTAATGTTTACATTATTGTTTATTTTGATTTTTAAACCACTAAAAGAGTTGGCAATAACAGAGTTGACATTTTCCACCATTTTGTGCTTTAGCTCAAGATGCTAACCTCAAACCAGATACCACTTGGCATGTTTAAAACATAATTTTATGCATTTTCATCATCATATTATTATTATAATTTTTTTTTTAAGTGAATGAGAAATTCACTCATATATCACAGTAACAGTTGACAAATAATTAATGCAATTAAATGAGAGAATAATGACATGCCTCAATGCCTTCCAGAGTTTCCCGCCAGAGGAAGTGACATCACTTGGTCACATGTTTTTTCTATCAGTGCATTAAAGATTGACGCCTTTTCATAACCGATGTAACCGTTGACAGAACGTAAAGACAAACAAAAAATGAGTAACTGAAATGACAAATAATACCGCAAATAGACGTGTCATGCAAATGTTCACTTAACTTAGTAGAGTGAACGCACAAAATAGATGCGTTATGGTTTTCTGAGGAGTCCAGCAGTTTTCAGACAGAAATAGAATTATCAAATTTAAAACAACACTGTACAGTCTTTATGGTATAAATTATAAAATACAATTAATCTTCGTTAAAGCATTATAATTTCTTGTTTCTGAATGCTTTAAACTCTCTTTGAATACTTTCTTAAAACCACATTAAAATATTAACTTTCACTCTATTATGATTGAACTTTGCAGTGACTCCCCAAATCTCATGTGTTCTGAACAGTTGAGTGAAAATCTTGTGTGCAGGGGGCATGGGCTAGAGAGCGTTGTACACTATTGTCACGTTTCCACTGAGTGGTACGGTACGGTTCGGTATGCTTTTATGGCCATTTCCACTGTCAAAAGGTACCAAAAAGCAAACCACACCGTACCAAAGGACAACAAAAGCGTACCAAAAGGCAGAGCCAGACGCACAGCTGAACACTATTGGTTTACAGAGAAACGTCACTAGTGCATGCACAAACCAGGAGAATGAAAACAAATGAAGCACCGTTTATAAATACACAGCCGAGACATTACATCGTAATAATATATATTCATATAATAACGAGCCATGGTCAACCCAAGCTTAAACAAATCTTGTCGTCGTCTTGATGAACAGCCACAAAGCCAAGAAGAAGAGCAGAATCTGCCCTGTGTCCTGTTGTTGTTTACGAGGCCGTCTAAAACGTGAGCAGTTTCACTTTCTCCAGATATTTGAAATAACAAACTTGAGCTGATGATAATAACGTGTGATCTTAATAATAACATTGATCTTCAGCTATAATCAAATCCTGTTCATAGAAAGGTTAGTAATTAGCAAGTGCGATCATCCAATATGAGAACTTGATGTTGACTGCAACTTTCTGTCGTACACCACGCCTACCAAAAGGGTACAATTGGTACCCTTTGGCAGTGGAGACACAAGCCTGATAAAGGTGACCTGTACCGAACCGTACCATACTGTACTGTACCACTCAGTGGAAATGAGGCATAACTAGGGAGCATGTTGATCTGAACACAATTCCTTCTTGGAGTTCTCTTTAATGAGCAGGTATGTAAAAACCCAGCAAGAAATCAAAAATTGCTATATTTTTATATGTATATAGTAGTGCTTGGTATAAACGATGTATCTGTGCACTTCAATAATTGTTCAAAATTACTTTGCCCTCATAATCTTTTATCAAATACCATGACCTTCCCTCTCCTTTACTGAAAGAACTTTTCTTCACTTCTGGTCACATGGAATGCCTTTAGGAAGGGGCTATCAGTTAATTTAGGGCAAAGCTATCAGTCATTTAGGGAGGAGCTATCAGTCATTTAGGG
>CAIGQV010016663.1:3385522-3401624 GCA_903798115.1 Danio jaintianensis | reverse complement strand
GTCTTTTAGGGCGAAGCTATCAGTCTTTTAGGGCGAAGCTATCAGTCATTTAGGGCGGAGCTATCAGTCATTTAGAGCGAAGGTATCAGTCTTTTAGGGCGGGCTATCAGTCATTTAGGGAGGAGCTATCAGTCATTTAGGGCGGGGCTATCCATCACAGAGCGGGGCTATTGTCACTTAGAGCAGGTCTATTGTCACTTAGAGCAGGTCTATTGTCACTTAGGGCGGACCTATCGTCACTTAGGGCAAGGCTAGGGCGGGGCTATCAGTCATTTAGGGCGGAACTATCAGTCGTTTTTGGGTGGGGCTATCAGTGAACTGGGGCAGGCCTATCAGTGATTTGGGGTGGAGAGTATCAGTCGTTTAGGGTGGGGCTATCAGTCATTTAGGGTGGGTCCATCAGTCATCTAGGGCAGGGCTATCAGGGCGTGTCTTGTTTCTGTCCTACATTTGTCCATTAGTCAATCTTCCTCCATTTTGTTAGCAACGCCCATCTTCCAATGATTCAGTGGGTTCCCCAAGGACCAGATTTTGCACCACCCTCCATTTTATTTCTCACTTCAGCACCATTTCAATTGGATGTACGTTACGATATGGGAACAAAAACTAATTTTAACTTCTGTTTCACGCCAACTTTAAACAAGACATGCAATGTGCAGAGCGGGGGGTCGTGAGGACTTTGTTTGAGACCATTTTTTAAATCAGCTAGAGCTGGACTGATCCTCACCTTTGGATCCTGTGCTGGGACGTGCGGTTCTCCAGCACCAGCCTCTGGTTGCTCTTCTCCAGGTCCCGAGCTGCCAGGTCCAGCTGCTCGTACACTTTGGCATGCTGGTCATTCATCTGCCGCAGGAGGTCCACCTGCTTGGTTAGATACTGAAGGAGGAAACACAGACGGACACAAGGCTTCAAATATTCACTCATATTCAGATGTTGGTACAATTATCAGTCGAAGACTAAACGCTTTCAAGCACCAAAGCAGTACATATTCAATACAGCTTTACTGTCTATACATTACATTTTGTCAGTTTAAAGTCTTATTTCTTTTTCAGGAAAAACTAAATGACTATTATATGTTGTAATGACCATTTTTAAAGACACCCACTACAATGGCATTCAGTGTAACATTAGTTTATATCAATAAATCAAGGCAGGCAGATTCAGATCAAGTATAATTTGATGACAAATGAACAAACTCTATTTAAGGATCTCAAAAAGCATGTGTGCCCTAAAATACTCAATTGTCATTTTAAAGCTTTTATTGTACATTATCCCCAAACCACTAGATGATTTAAATCACTTCAAATATGTAACATAATATGATCAATCATTTAATACATTTTAATAACTATAGGTCAGAATAAATACATGAATGTTTTGACATCTGCTGAATGACATTGGACATCTATTTCACAAACAAAAAAAAACATTAAAGCAGAAAACGTATTTGCATGTAATTTACTAGATAAATATAAAGACTAATATATATATATATATATTTTTTTTTTATAAATGGATATAGAGATATAAATTTAACCGAATGGAGCATTTCTAGTTTCCTAAACAGTGCATCATCAGTCTAGTCTCATGCTCGTCTCATGACTCCTGAGTATCTTCCTCACCATTGTTTTCAGTCTCCTCATATAAATGTTAGATGTTCAGACTACAAGTGTGAATCATTTCAGTGAATCAGTTCACACTGGCCATCTCAAAGCATGTCTAAAAAAAACTTGTTTGCATAATTATAACACAATCCATGCTGAAGCCTAGCCCTTACTTTGAATCATTTTTAAATATTGCTGCAGTTCTTCAGGGACCAAAGAGTATTTTTCCAATTCATTTTCCTATAGAGATTTTAAAGCATCTTAGTTAAACCATTAATAAAGCCTTGAACTACTCCTGCCTGCTAGGGCAGGGATGGGCATGGAAATTTTGATCAAACCTTATTCAAACACATCTGAACAAGCTGAACTGAGCTGGTCTGGGTGTTACTAAAAAACAACTAAAAAAGGTGGTGTGTTTTAATTAATCAAGTCTGAACTTGCCTATCTTTGTGCTAGGAGGAGAATCACAGCATTACAGATCAGGCAAAAAGTCAAACATTTGAGACAGCGTTTAACAAGAGAACTGATGAAAAATGATTGCAATACTATGAAACATTGTGAACAACGAAATTCAATATTGACCATTTAAAGGGGTCCTATTATGCTCATTTTTACAAGGTGAAAAATAAGTCTCTGATGTCCCAGTGTGTGTATGTGAAGTTTCAGCTCAAAATACCACACAAATAAGGTTTTATATCTCTTTGAAACTGCCCCTTTTAGGCTTTGATCCTAATTGTGGCGTTTTGGTGACTGTCGCTTTAAATTCAAATGAGATTGTGCTCTTTTCAAAAGAGGGCGGAGCTACAAATGCCTGTGTGTCATCATAGTGGCAGATTCAAAAACTAGACAAATGTCATATACTAATGAGGGAGAGATTGTCACCAATGGGCAGGGTTTTTCCCCTCTGATGCATATCTGTCAACATTGGGATGTGAAAATAAGGGATAACCCATTTTGCATAAGAGGGGCAACGACGCCTGTAATGGAAAGGAAGGGAATCCTGCTGTTTTTATATTTATTAAACAAAACGAAAGCACAGAACAGATTCACATTTAAGAGCAAGGAGCGTCCCCTGGTGGTTCTGCGGTATGGGTTGCGTATAGGGATGATCGGCTCTTTAATGTTTATTGCCACCCTTCATAGAAAGATTAAAAAAACGGGAGAAATACAGGAAAATATCTTTACAGGATAATAGCGGGATAGAATTGTAAATACGGGGGAATCCCGGAAAAAATGGAGGGTTGACAGGTATGCTCTGATGACACGTACAAAAGGGAGAATGTCAATCAAAGTGTTTCTGCAGACTGCTTTTATCAAGAGTGATTATAAAAAACACAGTTAATCAATTTTGACCATTAGAAGCTGCTTATATTCACACACTGTTGCCACACAACTGTGTTTAAACCCCTTATAAAAATTATTTTTGCATAACAGGCCACCCCTTTAGGAGTTAGTCAATGCTCAAGAAAGTCACAAAACTGCACTGGTTTTCAGAACTCAACCTCAACTAAACGCCACTGTGGCTGTCAAACGCTTCTCTGCTCTGTTAATGTTTCACTACAAGAGACCGAAGAGAAAGCTCATGCTGTGAAAACTTCCCAGTATCCCAGTTTAACATTTAACTAGAGAGACAATGAACTGGAGAATATGGTCAAGTATGTCTGAAACCATTTATTACAGCATGCAAACCAGTTATAATAACACAGGATTCAAGAAGCTTTTAAAGCCAAGCTGATCAAGTCTACTGGAGATGCAAGACCCAATATTATATATACAGTTGAAGTCAAAATAATTAGCCCTCCTGTGATTTTTTTTTTTCCCTCTTTTTCAAATATTTCCCAAATTATGTTTAACAAAGCAAGGAATTTTTCCACAGTATTTCCTATAATATTTTTTCTTCTGGAGAAAGTATTTTCCGGCTAGAATAAAAGCAGTTTTTAATTGTTTTAAAACCATTTTAAGGTCAATATTATTAGCCCCCTTAAGCAATATTTTTTGTGATTGTCTACAGAACAAACCATCGTTATACAATGACTTGCCTAATTACCCTAACTTGCCTAATTAACCTAGTTAAGCCTTTAAATGTCACTTTAAGCTGAATGCTATCTAGTAAAATATGATGTACTATCATCATGGCAAAGATAAAAGAAATCAGTTATTAGAAATTAGTCTAGAAAATTAGACTAACTAGTTAGTAAGTAAATTAGTTAGAAATCAGTCTAATTAGTAAGAAACCATAGATATTTACATTAGATGTCGACTACGCTGTTGTTGTCTATTGGAAGGAATGTGTCAATAGAGCTGCCATTTTAGTATATACACATATATACATATATCTACGATCGTGAGTTTTCCCGGTGGTCAGTAGGCAAATATTTTTTTAAATTACAAAAATTATAATTTTACATCACATTTCTACATCGATGGATAAGTGACGGCACGGGCATTGCCGACAAAGAGTGTGTTTGTGTGCATAGAAATGTATTATCCACCCTCCCTGTTAAACTTGATCTAATCTGTGTCCTGAAACACAGCCCCTCTCCTGCTTTCGCATCTCATTCTAACGGAGGGAGCGATATGTTGGTGAATGAATCCCTGTTATAACCGACTCGTTCATGTAGCCGACAATAATACAAGTTTCTAGCACCGCAGCATCTTGTCATTTTTCATTTACATTGCTTGCTGATTTTATTCAACAAAATTAGCATAAGCCTAGTATTTAGTGCGAGTTTGTGCTACTTTCCTTATGATCAGTGCAGTAAGAGACTGTATTATCATCAATACTTGTTTAGCACAAAAGTTCGTAACATACAAAAACATAAAAGACTAAATCTTACCTATGAAATGTGATGCCTTTATGCTTTGTTTTCTTTGTTTGCTCGTTACTACACGCGTACACAGCGCTAAAGTCCAGCATCTTCAGTTTGGCTTTAGTCTTGATTAATGCGGTTGAATGACATTTGTCCTGGGAGCACTGTACAAATATGGCGGCGGTATTGACGCATGTTCAGGGTCCGTATGCGATATCTAGTGTATATATCTATGGTAAGAAACTATTATGTTTAGAAATGTGTTGAAAAAAAATCTTTCCGTTAAACAGAAATTGGGGAAAAAAATATATAGGAGGGCTAATAATTCTGACTTCAACTGTATATAAATGTTAATATTTATACGGAGACCCCTTAGCTCTCCCTTGTGTCCTCCTGGGGTTCAACTGAAGCGCATTGCCTTGTTGGATGCAAAGCAGGGCGCAAATTACAGTGGGGTTTGGGGGGGGGGGGGGGGGGGGGGGGATTCTAATTAACACTTAATTCCCCCCCCCCCGAAGGACATTAAAACAATGTGTATGGGGGGTCAGCCTTTAACTACTGAGAAATAGTTCGCTCTGATCTGTATTTTAAATAATAATGTTAAAAAATAAAATAATAGATAATATAAATATACATTTGACCACCCCATTATGGTTCATACCATTGTGAATGCATAATTGTGCCAATCAGTCTATGCTAGAGAAAAAAAAATCCTTAAACAGTCTGAAACTGCAGATCTAGAGCCCCGATGGACACCGTAAGTGTTCACAAGACTGTTTTCTCATAAAATAAGTGTTTGTTTCTACATATAGCCTGAAAGTAAAGTCAAATTAGACACATAGTTTGTAAGGTTTGACCTACAGTAACCTCTGAAATAGCTAATCAGAGGTTACTGTAGGTCAGAATGCACTAAATATCCATCAAAACACTGAAAACCTAAATAAATTAGATGTAATTTAAATAAATACATAAATGACTGAAGCATGTATTACACAAACTAACATTACAAAAAAAATTGAAGTTAATTACAGTTAATTTTTTAAAAACCATTTTAAGGTCAAAATTATTAGCCCCTTTAAGCTATATTGTTTTGGACAGTCTACAGAACAAACCATCGTTATGCAATAACTTGCCTAATTACCCTAACCTGCCTAGTTCACCTAATTAACCTAGTTAAGCCTTTAAATGTCACTTTAAGCTGAATACTAGTATCTTGAAAAATATCTAGTCAAATATTATGTACTGTCATCATGACAAAGATCAAATAAATCAGTTATTAGAAATGAGTTATTAAAGCTATTATGTTTAGAAATGTGTTGAAAATATCTTCAGCACTTTGTAAACATAAAAAAGAATACAAAATTCACAGGAGGGCTCATAATTTTGCAACTGTATATCAATACATGCATGCAAGGTCAAATACCCACTGAGATCCTCAGAACAGAACAGTTTGTGTGTAATTATATTGAGTGCGTGTGTTTGCTTCTCCTCTGTGCAGCTGTATGTTTCTGCTGGTGTGTGAGTGTGTTATGGTCTGAGCAGTGAGTGAATGTGTGTGGTTTGTTTGTCAGAAACGTCACCTCAATCTCCTGCAGTTGCTCGTGATTGGTGGAGTACATCTGCTGAAGGCCCTGCTCCAGCTCATGGTTCCTGTCCAGCAGAGTCTTGCCCAGCTCAGCAGCCAAGTGCAAATCTGTCCCACACACACACAAACAAACAAACAAAGAAGAGTGAACAGTGAAGATGAAGAAAAACAGCAGATATCACACAGCCAGATGCACAATCACAGCAGATCTACTTTAAGTGAAGGACTGTCATGGCTTTTATTTTCTTTTTCTGGTTCATATAGAGTTGAAGACAAAATGATTAGCCCTTCTGTGAAATTTTTCATTCTTTTTCAAATATTCCCCAAGTGCCGTTAAATGCAGATATTTTTCTTTTTAACAATTTTTCTAACATAAGTTTTCATTCATTCATTCATTTTCTTTTCGGCTGAGTCCCTTTATTAATCTGGGGTCGCCACAGCGGAATGAACCGCCAATTTATCCAGCATATGTTTTACGCAGCGGATGCCATTCCAGCTGCAACCCATCACTGGGAAACATCCATACACACTCATTCACACACATACACTACAGACAATTTAGCTTACCCAATTCACCTATACCACATGTCTTTGGACTTGTGGGGGAAACCGGAGCACCCGGAGGAAACCCACGCCAACACGGGGAGAACATGCAAACTCCACACAGAAACGCCAACTGACCCAGCCGATCTATCTATCTATCTTAAAAACATTTCTCAAGTGTTGCTTAATGAGAGAAGATTTTCATCAACACATTTTTAAACATAACAGTTGTAATGATACATTTTTAGTAACTAATTTCTTTTGTCTTTGCCTTGGTGACAGTACATAAAATTTTCTACTTTTTTTCCATTTATAATATTAGTATTCAGCTTAAAGTTCAATTTAAAGACTTAAATAGATCATGTTAACAATTTAATTTATTTATTAATACACTACCGGTCAAAAGTTTGGGGTCAGATTTTTTTTTTTTTTTTTTTTAACTGCTCTAATGAACAGAAAATTATTTAAAATTAAATTGTTAAATATTTATTAACATTTTAAATAACTGCTTTATTATTGCATGTAGTTTTCAAATGAAATTATTACTACAGTCATTATTGCTTTTATTACTATTACCATTAATAATAATAATAATAATAATAATAATAATAATAATAATAATAATAATAATAATAATAATAACAATAATAATTAATATTAGAGTGATTTCTGAAGGATCATGTGACTCTCAAGACTCTGAAAATTCATCATTAAAATCACTGGAATAAATTATTAAATTTTATTATAAACTACTTTTGAACAGTTACTTTATAGTGCAATAACATTTCACAACTTTACAATGTGTACTGTATTTTTGATTAAATAAATGCAGCCTTGGTGAGCAGGAGAAGCTTATTTTAAAACATTTAAAAATCCTACTGACCCCAAACTTTTGACCGGTAGTGTATATGTACACAGTTCAGAATAAGCAAGTTTTTTCATTTTACATAAATTCATATTAAGCTTAGGCCTGTCATGATAAATCATTATTGTTGTGTGAAACAGAGCTCATCCGGACAACTTCTTCCAAACCATTTCAGGAAAGTGTGACAATTCAGCTTTTTGGATGTTACATTGACTGAAAATGCTGATGGGATAATGTGACTCTTCTTTGCTTTAATCTTTTATTTGTCATCATTGTTTGTTGTTTATTTCCTCTTATTTTACACATCAGCTCAATGTCTCACAATGATGTCCATTTAAGTGTTCTTGTGGTCTTGTAATGGTGGGAATGGGGTGGAGGGGGGTTAGTAAAGAATATTTACATGTATACTTAAATGATTCTGTAAATTGTTGATAAGAAAATAAGAAAAATATTGATAAAAAAAATAAAATCAGCTTTTCTTTATCCAGCAATAACCATTGATTGTTTTTAAACCTGAGCTCTTTGCCTACTAAAGCTGAGATTAGATAAGACGACAGAGGCTGCGCAATCAGCTAAAATGCTGCTAACTTCAATGTTAAGGAAACGTAATGGCCAAAACATGTTGCATCATCAAAAATTATTGTGGTCGACTTTTTGCACGATAAGCTGATATATTGATTATTACGACAGGCCCGGATATGAATCAGAATTACAGAGACAGGACAAAAAACAGATAATATATATATTTAAAAAATAAAAGTAATAGTGAATGCAAATATACAAATTGACAAGTGTATGTACAGGAATATTACTATATACAACGTTATATGGCAGCTGTTATGTGCAAATTAGCATGTAAAGTATGTTGTTAAATAAGTGTTTATGTGTATACAAAGTGTATAGCAAGTAGTGATGTTTGTTCCATAATTACTATCATCAAGTGTTCATGAGATGGATTGCCTGAGGGAAGAAACTGTTTCTGTGTCGGGCTGTTCTGGTGCACAGTGCTCTGTAGCGTCGACCAGAAGGTAAGAGTTCAAAGAGGCAGTGTGCTGGGTGTGAGGGGTCCAGAGTGATTTTGGCAGCCCTTCTGCTTGCTCTGGATAAGTACAGTTCTTGGAGAGTAGGGAGGATTGTACCAGTAATTCGCTCAGCAGTCCAAACTATTCGACGTAGTCTTCGGAGGTGCTGAATAATGATGCAACAAAACTCAACACATATCTAGGTATTTTCTTTCTATAAATATTATTCGAAACATTAAATTAGGCTCTTGTATCGTACATGTTTTCTGTGAATAACAAATCATTTAACATCTTTGACCTGCACATAATGATAACGACACAAGTTCATTTAAAACAAATACATATTAACACTGCTTTGGAAAGAAAGGAGAGAAAAAAGCATCTTGCCAAGTGCAAACAAAGTCACAGTAAATCACTCAATGCTATTTACAAAAAAATATGCAAATATTTTAAACAAACATGGAATTACAGTTACATTTTTAATTAATGACATTTTTCATGATTTATTCTAAAGCAAATATGCAAATAAAAAGCAAATTGGGATACACCATGTACAGTACACAAAGATGGTAATTTAATGTGGCAATAGATAAAGGGCTGAAGTTAATATGTTAACTAACAACAAACGAACAAAGCATTTCTTTAGTTGATGTAGATTACCAGATGTTAACCACTGATCTATATATTACTTTAATAAATCTGCTATTAAGACTAATAAATGCTGTTTTGTTAGTTAACAAGCAAAACACTAATCTAAACAGTTACTTGTAGCATACTTTAAAAAGTACTATATTTATAGTAAACACTACAGTGCTTTAGAGCCACACTATAGTAAAGCGTATTATACTGTATATAGTATAAAATTTTTTATATTATTGACCTTATTCTTCAACGCGGAAGTGCGCTCGTTTTTGCATTTGTTTTAGAACTTCTATGGGAGAAATTACTAGGTATAATAAACGGCAGAAAACGGTCAAACTACTTACTCTACAAACAAGCGTGTGCATGACTATCAGTGGTGGAAAGAGTACTGAAAAATCATACTCAAGAAAAAGTACCATTACTTGCCTAAAAATGTAGTGCAAGTAGAGTAAAAGTATCTGTTGTAAATATTACTCAAAGTATGAGTAAAGAGTAGACCTTTCAAAAGTACTCAAGAGTAGTGAGTAGTGAGTATTACGCTGTAAAAAGCTGATGCATTTACATGTAATTTATGCATGTGTGTGTGTGTAAACGTAACATTCTGTAGTGCGTTTAGTTATTGCCCAGCAGGCACACAGCGTCATAAGACATTAATATTAGGTTAGATTTAGGTTGTGATGTCGGGTGACCAAAATTCAATGTCTAGCCAGCGTCTAAGGACAAGTTGTCATTGAACGAATGTGCGAATATAAAAACAACTTTCCATAAATTCGAAAAAGGATTGAGGTAAAGTTGGTTTTATAATCGCACACTTGTTTATTTCAACAGTCCCTATATTGTTTACCATGCTACTTTGAATATTCGGTCTGAAATCGCAATTAAATATGACTTCAAAACAATATTAGCAGTATTTAATTGACTGTGCACAATGTTGTACTTTGATAGGCATTGGCTGGTAATATGATTTCCCCATTTAGAATTTACAAATAATATTTTTCTGAAATTGTATTATTAAGGAGAAAGTCTGAATGAGTGTATATAAAACCAACTTTACCTCAATCGGAAACCAACATCGAGCCGGGGAATCGAACTCAGGTCGCCATGAGCATCTCTGTGCTATATGTCGACGCACTTAACCAGTAAGCATTTCAATCAATATTTTTTTATTTATTTTCATCATCTTTTTTTGTTTGTTTTATCATCATCACCACCATCATCATCATCATCATCATCTGATGACGTCAGCGGTGCGCATTTAAAGGGCTTCAATGGGCGTGACCTTCAGTTAGACAGATTACACACTGCTTGGATTATCGCCTCATTAACCTGTTTCTCATTTACATCACTTAACATTTAAACCCTGCAGTTTTCCCCTGAATATTTCACCTGACCTTCGCGAAATCCAGGCTGTAACGTTATCCCGGTGGATGCTCAACATATTGTAGCCTGACTACAACCGTTAACTGCAACATTTCTGATAAAACGTTACGTTGTATATTTCTTTAAATCATCTCATCCTGTAGCAGTATATATGTGTGTATTATAAATGATGTGTGTATTATAAATGATGTGTGCATTATAAATGGAGTTTGCTTTACCGTGCTCCAGGTCTTTTCTGCTGTACCACAGCTCCTCCTCACTGCGGTCAAAGTCCTCCTCTACTATCACGTCCGTCAGCATCTCGACTCCCGCTAAAGCTCCCACAAGAACCGCCTGTCTGGTCTCTTTTCCCGTGTATTTTAAGACATCAGCGCTCTTTGTCTGCGGTATAAACGCCGGTGAGTGGCAGCTTCAGTCCCTGGCGGTGAGAAGAAGCGGCGCCCGCGGCAACGTGGCAGAGTCAGACTCAGCACTGGGCGAACACTGGATAACAACAAGAGCGGATCTGCCTGCTGGCCAATCAGAGGGCGAGGGCGGGACCTGCGCTGCGTCTTGTCCAATGAAAATTTGCTAGTAGACCGATTTGCGTACAAGCCACGCCTTAGTGTGGAATACCAGGAAGTGGTGCAGTGCCTTGTTTTTAGATGGGGTGAAATTGAGCTCTGTTGTAGATATATATATTCAACTGAAAAACATGTATTTTGCTCATGTTTTCTGATAGAATCAATGAAATGAACTAATATGGATCACATATCAGCGACTGCACGAGTTTTATAATAGCGTCTCCTTGTATTATTATTATTTTTCATCTCTGACAGACTAGTTTCCATCAGTCTCAGCATCATGAGAAACTTTGCTCATCCCGCTGCTTTGGCTTATTGCATGACGACGCTCGGTGCAGGCATGATGAACAGCATTTTCAGTTTCTACTATGTGAAGCTGTTCTTGAATAAGTACAGGATATCAGAGGCGGCTTTCCACCAGTCACAAGTGAGCTTTTATATCTTTTAAACTTACTTATACAGTGTAAACTCTTTGTATATAACTTTTTCTGAAATCCACACAAGACTTTAAATCATCTACAAGCACTATAAGCTCTGAAAAACACCAAAACAGTTTGTGGGAGGGACCCGCACTTTTTTAGCCAATCAGAAACGGACGTTGCCTGTCAGTCACTTGTTGTATTTGTCATTCCGACACGGGATTGGCTGGCTTTTGTTTGCAGGTGTAGAGTGGGCGGTGTCGGAGTGCTGATATGGGTTTTCTGATTCAGTGTAATACATTTTAGCTTTTTTAATATTCACAATTGCTTTATGAAACCCATTTATACAATAATGTGAATTAGGATTTGCATAATTATGTTTAATAATGCAGCAAAGCAACGTCCCGAAAGCAAGTCTTGTTCGGGTGTCAGCATGGTCAACATAATTACAAAGATACATTACATTCATTCATTCATTCATTCATTTTCTTTTCGGCTTAGTCCCTTTATTAATCTGGGGTTGCCACAGCGGAATGAACCGCCAACTTATCCAGCATATGTTTTACACAGCGGATGCCCTTCCGGCTGGGAAACACCCATACACACTCATTCACACACATACACTACGGACAATTTAGCCTACCCAATTCACCTATATCACATGTCTTTGGACTTGTGGGGGAAACCGGAGCACCCGGAGGAAATCCACGCGAACACAGGGAGAACATGCAAACTCCACACAGAAATGCCAGCTGACCCAGCCGAGGCTCGAACCAGCGACCTTCTTGCTGTGAGGCGATCGTGCTACCCACTGCGCCACCGCGTCGCCAGATACATTACAATAAAAGCTTTAAATTTGTTTCATTGTTTAGCACGTAACATGAATTTCTGAGCAAAAATTAAAACTATCATACATTTGTATCATGGTTTACCCACACTAAAATGTTATAAGTCAAAAAAATCTTGTCAGGCATATTTTGATCAAGAATGATTTGATGACATTATTTAAAAGCTCTATTACAGTTTGGTCCCGAAATACTCATTAATTATTAAATGTTTATACTTTACTTTTTTTATAATAAGTGCAGATCACAATATGTATGTATTTGTTTTGCTGAATGACGGCAATAAAGAAGCCCCTCCCTCAGAAATACACATTGGACTCTGACTGGTCAGCTGGCCCAGAGTGTGTTGATTTGCTGACTCCCTAGTGCATGTTGGAGGATTTGTTTATGCCCTTCACTCGCTTACTTTCCTCCATCTTATTCCCTCAGATCATTGATTATGTCACACAAGTCTCCACTACTGGCGGAACCTCTAAGTGGGTTTAAATGTAATACCCTAAACCAGGGGTGTCCAAACTTGGTCCTGGAGGGCTGGTGTCCTGCATAGTTTAGTCAAGTCAAGTCAAGTTTATTTATATAGCGCTTTTCACAATATAGATTGTGTCAGAGCAGCTTAACATAGTTCTAGTAGAGTCCAGATTACAGAGTTGAAGTTCAGTTTAGTTTAGTTCGAACACAATGTGTAATGTGTGCTTTGGGATTATCTCTTCACAGGTCTTCGATCGCATCAATGGCGCTGCATAGTCTCTAGGGACCTCGGAATGAGTATCCCCAGGTGGAAATAGAGAATAAAGAAAATAATTAGCGTAGCTGCTGTTCATAGTGTATTTAAACGCTCCTACTTCCTTCAACACACCTGCCTGGAAGTTTCTAATATACGTATATATGTATAAGTATATATGATACTAACATCTAAAAAAAAAACTTTATTTTATTTTCATGGTATCTTTAAAGTTGCCAGTGGATAAAGCATTATTTACTTTTTAGATATTTTGCTAAATTCTTAAAAAGTGTTTCAATTGCACATGCATTGGTTGCTCATCAACACTATGAAATATGATACATATTATATTTGAATAAGTAAAGTGTAAAGTTAAGCAAACAGACTTAAACCAGATTAGCGGGTTTAGCTGGTCATCCACCCTTTCCACCTTACAATGCAATCATAAACCCTTGAGAACCATTGAAATAGACCAGCATAACAAGTTGAGCACTTGAAGACCCCCATATACCTCAAGCTAAATCATGTAAGAAGCTGGTTCCTTGATTATTTTGATGGTTCAGCTCATCCAAATCAAAAATGAAATAGATTTTAGTTCAAACCTGGATTAATTTACACATTAGTGAAACATGAAGGCATGCTAAAATGTGTAAAACGTCCATATAAAGAAAGCAAAAGTATTTGATTACCAGAATTCTTCAGAATATCTTTCAAGCAGCACTCTTTATAAAAAATAATAAACTTTAATGGAATATACTTAAGTGTGAACTGAGTGCAATTCAGGATTTTAAGCACATAAATATAACATACTTTTGTCATTATGATTAAATGCTGCGTACCATGAGTGCCAGAATTGTAGCTGATACAATGTGTGCTGTAGCACTACTACAGTATGTCAAAAGCAGATCGTGAAGACATCTTATTGATCAAAAATAGTCATATCGCACTCCTTTTTGGGTCCAGATGGGGTTTTGTATCACAGAAAGAGAAGGAAATCACAGTATTTTATAGTATTGTGTACAATGATAAAGGCTAGGTCAATTAGCATTGACCATTCACTGCTGTGTGTGCACTTGCATGGGTTAAACACAGAGCACAAATTTCGAGTATGGGTAACCCATAAGTCACGACTTTCTTTACTTTCCTAAGCTGATCATTTGTGCTGTGAAGGGAGGCATGTGAATAACGGTGGTAAGAATAATCACAATTCTTCAGGGATAATATAAATAATAGAAATTGCATGTAAATGGAATTAAGAGCTTTTGCTCCTGGCATTCATTCATTCATTCATTCATTCATTTATTCATTCATTCATTTTTCCTTCAGCTTAGTCTCTATTTTCAGGAATTTAGTTTACCCACCTATACTGCATGTCTTTGGACTGTGGGGGAAACCTTAGCACCCAGAGGAAACCCACGATAACACAGGGAGATCATGCAAACTCCACACTGGCCCAGCCAGACTCGAACTAGCAACTTTCTTGCTGTGAGGCGACAGTGCTACTCACTGAGCCACCGTGCCGCATGCTCCTGACATGTAAACACTATATTACGATTAAACCCTTACTCTGATTATTGGAAATAATCGGATAATTCATGCTCATGTAAACTTAGTTACATGATTGTAGTAAATACCAATGAAGCTTCCCTTGAAGCCATTGAGTTCCATACTATTTATTCCCCCAACCTTGTTCAGGTTCACTTTTATTTGTACCTATGGGTAGAATAGGTTTGTAGGGTTATATGTTGTCACCTATCACATTTTACAAACATAACATGACAAGACGTGTCTGCTCTGAACAGTTATTAGTGCTGTTTTTTAAATAAACTTTCTAATTCTGTTGTTACATATACTATCCACTGTTAAACAACAACGTGCCTGTTTGGACCAGCAAGGATCCCTCATTTTTGTGTCTCCACACAGGTGGTCTATATGATCTGGAATTCTCTGAATGATCCGCTGTTTGGATATTTGCAAGACAACTCTCGCATGGAGTGTTGCTCCCGGCGCAGGCTCTCCATCTTATACGGAGCCCCTCTGTACTGCCTGTCCTTCCTGCTGGCCTGGTTCCCCTGGAGGACGTACGAGCATGAAGACTGGCTGAGTGGCGTCCACCTCATGGTGACCCTCTGTGCTTTCGACGGCATGCTCACGTTCGTGCTGCTGGCCCAGTGCGCTCTGTTCGCAGAGATCTCCGGAAACCACCACAACCGACTGCGGCTCATCAAGTACAGCCAGTTGGCATCTCTGGCGGGATCCTCCAGTGTGCTGTTCTGTGGCCTTCTCTCCAAAAACATGGAGGATTTTGCATCCTTCCAGGCCTTCAGTGTGCTGGTGGCTGTGCTGGCCTGCGTCTGCATGCTGTACACGGGCCTCCACAGCGAGAGCCGCTTCGACAGCAAGAGCTCGGCCGAAGGTGCGCAGAGTCCGGTGCTCTCACTGGCATCTGTGCTCTCCATGACCTGGCAGATCCTGACCAACAGAGACTTCCAGGTCTTTGTCTTCATGAACTTCTTCCAGGTCTTCATGGTGGCATTCTGCAACAACTTCACCATGATCTTTGCAGAGCAGCTCATTCCTCAGGACGTCCTGCCGTCGCTTGCCAAGAGCGTCATGTATGGAGCTGGATTCATCTGTCCGCAGGTACATCAGACCACAGAACTATCACTTTTATTCTCAAGACTCATGCAAACTGGGATGATTATTGTGCGCAATTATTGCAGATGTTTAACACTTTTATGACTAAACTAAGGTTATTTAATGGCGACTTTAAAAAGATTAGAGCACCATCTGCAGTTAAAACTATCCTAGAACGCCATCTGCTGGTAAAAACTAGCCTAGAGCACCATCTGCTATTAAAAACAAGACTAGAGCACCATCTGCTGTTAAAAAGTATGCTAGAGCGTCATCTGCTGCATCTGCTGTTAAAAACTAGCCTAAAGTGTCATCTGCTGATAAAAAGTAGCCCAGAGCACCATCTGCTGTTAAAAACTAGCCTAGAGCACCGTCTGCTGTTAAAAACTAGCCTAGAGCACCATCTGCTACTAAAAACAAGACTAGAGCACCATCTGCAGTTTAAAAACTAGCCTAGTCCACCATCTGC
>CAIGQV010016663.1:3322038-3357590 GCA_903798115.1 Danio jaintianensis | reverse complement strand
AAGTAAAGGGAAGAAAGGCATAATAGTAAGTAAAGAGAAGTGAAAAGAGAAGAAAAGACATAATATTAAGTAAAATTTCAAATGACTAACAATGATGTCCATGACTTCACCGTGGGAACCCTGAGTGTATTTTTCACTTATGTCCCCCAGTTATGGACCCTCATGACCAGGCTGACGTCATGCACCTTCAGGACTCCCGTTCCTCAGCTCTGGATCTGTCGGTGGGCTGCAGGCACACAAACCCAATGGAGGCTCTGGATCTGGTGAAGAAGCCCAGCTGGTGTGGCCTTACCTCAGGAAGCAGGAGCGTCAACCTGTCTGAGTCCTGCTACATCAAACAGACTCCACCCCATCATCCAGAGCCAGGAGAGAAGTTTCATGGGACACCAGCCCATGACTCCTACTCAGTCCCCTTACCCCTAATCAATGGCCTGCCCTCTGTAGCTCATATACTGTCCCACTGCTCTCCCACAGACCAAAAGTTCACAGATTATCATGAGGAAATGGAGGAGGAGGTGTTGACGCAAACTAAACAGTGTCACAAGAACGCAGAGTCTGTGTTGGAAAACAGCATACTAGGAAATAGGATAGCGCACGTCGTATTAGAGAAACATCCACAAGACATTGGGAGTGACACAGTGTTTAGTAAGGGCTCGTCATTTTTACCTCAGGACTCCAGCGCTGCTGCGAACACACTCCACTCCACCAGCTCAGCAGCAGAGCAGACTGCCATCGAAACCCTCGCATCCGAATGTACAAAAACATCCACCGAGAGCATCTCCAGTGACTCCGACAGTGACGTCATTGAGGTCCCAGTAAGCAACTCTAGATGCACAACTCGCCCAAACTTGCGTCCCCGACCAACAAGTGTTATAGTCAGTGACATAAGCCGCCGGACGCTCAGAAGTTCCCGCTTAAAGCAGGAGATCGATGCTGATCATCAGATGAACTGCTCTCCCAAAAATGTGAACAGCGTCTACACTATGGGTGAAGCCGTTTTTGAAGCTGCTGACCATAGGGTTGGCTCCAAATCCAAATCGCTGCTGTCTTGGATGGAGTCGGTGTTGATCCCCATTTCCCCGGAAGACAGTGATCAAGACACCAATTCTTCTTTCCCCAAAAACTTCCCATCTACCTCAGATGCAGAAAACTCAAGCGTCTTGAGGTCTCCAGAGACTCGGAGATCGCCAAGCCATCAAGAAAGGACTCCACCTTGGAAAAGCAGGAAACGGGCAAAACCAAGGCCCAAACCGAGACCCAAACCAAGACCTAAACCCAAGAAACAGCCGAAGAGAGCGACACCAGGCGCCAAAACAACGAAGAAAAAACGACGCAGAAAACCTCAGCCATCCGGACCGTCGTCCATGTTTTCTCCTAAAGAGCCAGAGATCAAACTAAAATTTGCAAATCACAAAAACGAGAAGAAAGAGGCTCGGACTGCTGCGTACTGCTTTGTGCCGTACATTCGTATGGAGTTCTCGTCCTGCACAATCGTCAATTTTAGGGAGGAGGAGGTCTCAAAGAAAGGCTCCCATCCTGCAGACTCAGGGGTCATCCCAAAGACATCCTGTCTACAGCTGGGTCGCATTGGCTCTGACGCCAGGCTTCAGGAAATGCGTTTTTGCTGCCTGTGTGGAAGGACTGGGAATGTCGAGGGTCTTGGGGATTTACATGGACCGTACCATCGCAGTGGAGCTCAGCCTGTCTGTAAGGTGGACAGCAGCCATCCTCTGGTCTCGAAACAAGAGCCCGACTGCAGCGACGTGCACTCTCTGTACAGTTTAGAGGACTGTGCGTCTCAGGCCAAACGGCAGAGGAAGGAGAACGGCTCCGAGAGTCTGGAGGAGTCTAGTGCGTCTGGAGAGCACTGGATACATGAGGACTGCAGCATCTGGACGGCAGGCGTCTTTTTGGTTAAAGGGAAACTCTACGGACTGGAGGAAGCAATCCGGCTCGCACAAGGAACAGTAAGTCATCTTCTTCCTCTTCGTATATACAGTTGAAGTCAGAATTATTAGCCCTCCTGTATATATTTTTCCCTAACTTCTGTTTAACAGAAAGAAGATTTTTTCAACACATTTCTAAACATAATAGTTTTAATAACTCATTTCTAAAAACTGATTTCTTTTATCTTTGCCATGATGACAGTACAGAATATTTGACTAGATATTTTTCAAGATACTAGTATTCAGCTTAAAGTGACATTTAAAGGCTTAACTAGGTTAATTAGGCAAGTTAGGGTAATTACGCTAGTCATTGTATAACAATGGTTTGTTCTGTAGACAATAAAAAAAACAACATATATTGCTTAAGGAAGCTAATAATATTGATCTTATATAATAAAAATGTTGGCGTGGTTTCCTCGCAGAATCAAAAAATGTTATCGAATATCGATATTTTTCTTGGTATCATAAAATAAGTTAGAAATTCAAGTAGCGTGACAACACTAAAGTATATTATGAATATATGCCTGAGTTTTCTTTCAAATATCAAAAGACAAAAAAAAATGTGCATTACAAAAGTGAAACCTGATTATTAGAGTAATTAAAGGAATAGTTCATCCCAAAATGAAAATTATCCCATAATTTACTCACCTTCAAGCCATGCTTTACTTTCTTCTGTCAGATGAACACAGTTGGAGTAGTTTTACATTTTATCCTGGTTTTTCCATGCTGTTAATGGTGTTCAACCTTTCAAAAGCACATAATTCATCGTTAAACTAACCCAGGGTTGTCCAAACTCAGTCCTGGAGGGCTGGTCTGGTTTAGCTCCAACCCTAATCAAACACACTTGAACCAGCTATACAAGTTTTTACTAGATATACTAGAAACTTCCTGGCAGGTGTGTTAAAGCAAGTTGGAGCTAAATTCAGCAGGACACTGGCCCTCCAGAACCGAGTTCGGACACCCTTGAACTAACCCATAAACCACCAGTGGGTTAATGCATGTCTTTTGAAGTGGATTAATGTTTTTGTAACAAAACAATTTTTTTTATTTAAACTATAAACTAAAATCACTGACAATTAAGCTTATTATTACTTAATAAAAAAATCTAATATGAAATGAAAAATATTACTTTTGTAATTGTAACTAGGGCTGTGCGATTTTGGGAAAATATCTAATTTATTTATATATTTTTTTAACAGATATTTCGATTTGATTTGCGATTTAATTTTGTAGTCAAGCTTCAACTCAATATTCTGTATCGTAGCTTCTTACTCCTAAAATGCAGTGAGTGTTAGTTAAAAAAAGGAACTGAAAAGATATTAGCTCCAACTTTTATTCAAATTTATAAACATTCAGAAATTAAACAAATTTTTCCCTAGAGAAAACAGTAGTGAGTTATGGCGTTAGTTATCTCCTGGTGCCTTCGTGATGTTTTTTCATATGGTGTAACAGCTGCAAACAACTCTGAAACTGTACTTTGCTGTTACTTGCTACTAGATTGAGTGTCACAGGCAATACTTTTAGTTGACTTTTTAGCAAGATGCTCCTCATATAGCTGCCTCTGGTGATTTTAGGTGCAGGTTGTTGTAGTACTGTGGCAACAATTCTGTGACAGCTCTTACAAATGACCTGTTTTTGTTCGATGTCTGTGACTTTGAAACCAAAATATTCCCATATTACCGACATGCTGTTTTTCTTTGATATGAATTAGTCTATTAATGCTTCTGAAGCGACAGACGCCATCATCCCACTTGTCCGCACTTTCCTGTTTGTTTGTTTTATTGTGGGCTTTCCGCATAGTTCGGTAGCGCAATTCTGATTGGCCAGAATGAAAGTGTGCTCACTCAATTGGCTAGTAAGTCACACACAGACGGCAGTCACGTATTTGCTCTGGGTGGAGGAAATTATATAATACATATATATTTTATATCGCAGCCTCTTGCGATTTAGCTAATCACAACATTTCAAATCACGCCCTAGTAGTAACTATTTTATTAGGCAATAAAGTCAAGTATTTTAGAGTAAATATAACAATTTTATTTAACAGAAAACTGAGGAATGTTTTTTCTATTCTTTTTTTTATTACACATGGAAAGGCCTTTATCTATAAATCATTAGAGAGCTCTAAGGTTTTATTACAAAATGTTGAATAACAATAGCATTTTGTGATGGTAATTTCTTAGTGTTTGTGTGTGAAATATGAGCCTCTTAAGCATCTGTTTTGCACACTGGAGGAAAACATGTATTTGGACATTTACTGCACAGTTTCTGTGGTGTTCTTTTATACAAATTCATATATTTGTTAGAGCCAGTAATCATGTTGTCAATGATGACACATAATAGCTATGTTTCTTTCTACATATCGCATAAAAAAACATAATGGGAACAGCAAGATGCGCATAAATTTTTTTTTAAAAACGCATGAAAAACCGATGCGCACAACTGAGTAGGATAAACTTTTCATCCAATAAAATGTGCATACACTATGATGGAAACACATGTACTAAATAAATTCCAGCATGTGCGTCAAAAAAGTCAACACAAAAAACAGCCGCACATAGCTAATGTATACAGCATCAGTGGCAATCAGCTATCATGTCAGAACTAGGGTGCGGTGGGACTACTTTGAATAACTACTTAAGGTCTGACCACATGGCACAATGCTGAAATGCTGCTTTAGTCATTCTGAAATCCCTCAGCCAAAGTCTGTCATCAAAGTGGTTCAGTATTATTACTTCCAGAACTTTCCTGAGTGTCTGCGCTCCCAAAGAGCATCTTTCGTCTTCTGAGGTGCAAGTAATTTACTATATAAGAAAAACAGTCCCACAGTGGCTTCTTCTACTGCAGTATATATTCAATTACGTTTTTCTTTAGGATATTTGGTGTCAGTTTATCAGGAAGTGACCATTTTGTTCTCTTTGACTCATTGGATGGAAACGCTGCTTTATTCACAAATGTTTTATGAGATATTGCAGTTTTGCGCGTTTAATTTGCATCTTTGGATGAAAGCATTTAGGCATACTTTAAATGAAATCTCCTGCTAAATGAATGCGTTTGTACATATTATAATACATGTTTACATTTCTCAGTTTTTTTGTGAGGATTATTCTAATATTGATACATTTTGATTAACGGATATGTTGGATATTGTCTTTGAAATAATGTCTGCAACTGTGAGGTCTGTTGTGTTTGGTTTTTGTGCAGGTTTGCTCATTCTGCAACAGGGTTGGTGCCACTTTGGGATGTTTCTTCAAAGATTGCCCTCAAAAATATCACTTCCCCTGTGCCCTGCAGTCAGGTAAAGGACAGCAGTTTACCTGTATGGTCACTGTCTCATCACACCACACCACACACAATGAAACCAAACATAATGTACATCATGCAGTGAGTGTATAAATCCACAATGGATTGCGTGAACTGTGGTTCTTCTAAATGAATGATTAACTTCTCAGCACTCCACGTTGAAGGTCTGCTGTGTCTGACACTCATGCATTTCAGTTCTGCCCCATCAGGATTATCTAGTTTGCTCCTTCACATGCCTGGAAGTTTGTAAGGAGTATTAAGATCTTGATTAGCTGCTTCAGGTGTGTTTAATTAGGGTTGGAGCTAGGGCTGGGCGATATGGCAAAAAAATGATCATTTCATGAAATTTTTTCATATCAGTCGATATCGATAATTATCACGATAAATGTCAAATCTTTATATCTATCAATTTTAAAGGCTTTTCAGTATGCCAATCCCTTTGTGCAGCTGATTTAACACATTTTGCTGTTTGACAATATAAATAAAAAAATAATAAACAAAAGAACAATCTCAATTCATTGTTCAATCTCAATTCATTCAATTTACTGTTCACGTTTTCAACAACCAAAGACATTACCCTACAAGTTATTGTATATTATTGTTCAACATCAGAACAAAGTAAAACCGGTTTGGAACAAGTAAAAGGTGAGTTAATGGTGACAGAATTTTCAGTTTTGGATGAACTATCCTTTTAATGGTGAGTATGGTGAATTTAGGGTGAAATATCCTTTAATATATTTTATTTGGGGATGCTAACGATTACTTGATGATCTATTGATTGTCAAAAACTCTTTAATCGACAGACCTTATTGATGACTGGTTAAGCATGGACATTTAAAGGATAAGTTATGCTTTATTACATTATGTATTATTACATAATCAAGTGTGTGCGGTTTACCTTTATTAGTAAAATGTGATCACTTAAAATAGTGATCACGGACGACATGCGGGGATCCTCTCCCTTTACACAACGAGTTTCTGAGTGCTCTCATCCTTCAGACCGAGTTTGTTCTTCCGAGGTAATCTAAAAATACTATCAGTGCTGCGAATAGTTTGTAAAGACTGTCCTGCTCGTTCATACCGCTTGATTAAACTAATTAAATTCAAAGCGTAAAAACAGTTTAATGGATTGTTTTGGCGCTGAATAGCGGGGACTTGTTTTGAAGCGCTTCACCTCAGATGTTATTCGTTCTTCAAGCGAAGGACTGTTCAAAAAGTAACTTGCGTCAAAAGTTGTGCTTGCGTCAAACTGACAGGAAAATATAAAAAAAAATTATATATAAATAAATAATAATCCTTTAGAGACCAGCCCTTCATAGGAAGAAAATCTAATTATTAATATAATTCAAGACATGATGAGGGTTATTTATGTGTATTGGATACACTAGACTCACTCATGGACATATTACGTAAAGGAGAAATTGCTCCAAAATGTCATTATTCTCATTATAACATCCTAAATGTACAAAATAATTTTTCAATGCCCTATTTTTAATGTTATCAGACAACGATTTTAATCTGGAGAGACTTTCAAAGAATTATTTTTAAATGAAAATCCTTCGAAAATGTATTTATTTATTTATTTTTCAAATGTCTTATAAAATTGTTTTAGATTTTTAGATTTTATGTATTATATATTGTTGTTGAGGTCTTTTTATTTTTATAAACCCTTTTATTATAGCAAAGTGTTTGCAAATTTTTGCCATGAAATAGCCAATGAAGCTTTAAAACTAAGAAGTGAAACTAGGACATATAGACGATACAGTACCATTTTCCACAAAATTGCACTTTTGACTGTATGTTTTCAGGCCTCCAGAACAGTTTCCAGCCATTGTCATTTTGCTGATTGTTTAGTGTCTTTTTTGGTGGAGGTGCACATCTGTGCTGTTTTTTGTTTCTCTTCATCTGTGCTGTTGTGTCTCCACAGGCAGTGCTCTCAATGAGGAGAACTTCACCATGAGATGCCCCAAGCACAAGGTGATTTAAACATGTTGCTCTAGCTCTTATACATGATGAAGATGACATGAATTAAAGGGATAGATCTGCCAAAAATGTACTCAATTTACTCAGCCTCAAGTAGTTATAAGCAGGTCCATGTGGTTATGGAAAACCTGGAAAAGTCATGGAGTTTTGACATGGCATTTTTCAGGCCTGGAAAAGTTTTAGAAGAACAGAAAAACCCACAAAGTTTTGGAAAATATACTTGAGTATAGGTTAGTTGCTTTACTTCCTTTCTGTCCTTGGCCAATCACATACTCTCACATTGTTAGTGCTGTGTAAGCATAGATATAAAAATACATTTAAACTAAATGGACTGTTGCATGTTTTGCGATGTAGTGTACACTAAAAAAAATGACATTTGCTGTTTGTTCAAACTACTTATTTAAAATGAGCTGAAACAACACAATTGAGTTTTAATGCGACAGCTTAATCTTTACCTTCAATCCACTTACATTTGTAAAAACTAATAAGTTAACTTAATTCCTTCATGTTGTCCAAACACAAATCGATTGTGTGGAACCCAGCATTTGTTACAATGTAATACATTTGAACGTGCGTTGTTTTTCTTATTATTTACCACTTATATGTAGACCAGTGGTTCCTAAAGTGGGGGTCGAGACCCCTCGGTGGGTCGCGGGACAAAGAGGGTGGGGGTGGGGTCGCTTGGTGATTTCCAAAAATCTAATTCATTTTATTAAACTATTAGAATTACCATATTTTATCCATAACATACAGAAGAAAAAAATTGTAGTTAATAGTTATAGTAAAAAAACAACATGCAAATAAAAAGCCATCAGCCTTTCGATTTTTGTTTTTGCGACTCCTGGGGTGATTAAGTTATATTAAAAACAGAGCACATTGATTTTATAGCACCAGGTTATACTTTCTGACACCTTTATGGCACTTACATACATTAAAAATAAATACAGGCCACAACTGAACATAGAGGATGGTCTCCGAGTGGCGTTCTCCAAAATTAAACGATGAATAGACTTGGGCCTATTGGTATGTGTGCGCCGTTGTGGCCAAGGTTTATATATTTATAACCACCTCAGAGGATATTGGGGGTCGTGAGTCACTGGCATTTGTAATTTTGAGGGTCGCGGGCTAAAAAGTTTGGGAACCCCTGACATAGACATTAAAAATGACCTCTTTCAAATCTTGGAAAAGTCATGGAATTTTAGTAGTAAAAATGTGTGTGAACCCTGTATAAGCCTTTATGGGTTTCTTTTCTTTGTTGATCGCTAATGAAGATAGTTTAAAGAAAGCTAGAAACTTGGATTTCCATAGTAGGAAAGCAAATACTATGTGTCCTGAAACTTTGCCTTCTTTGACAAGCTTCATCTCTAATAACCATGGAGGTCAGACAAGAGAAAAACATCCAAAACAACAACACCAAGTTAGCAACATGAATACACTGGATGGTGGAGATCTGGTACAGATGTATCCGCACCTGTACGATTGCTTGCGGAGAAATTATAAAGACTCGGAAGTGCTCTCACACCAGTCGAGAAGAGCCAAGTTATAAACATTATACCATTCAGTGTCTATCTATGAAACTGTTCTACTCTCATAGAATGCATTGTTGTGTTTGTTTAGTGATAAAAGAAAGCTAGTGTGGCACATTTACAACCACACCTACTGCAGTGCGGGGCTGTCAGAACATTTGAAAGCAGTATCCCACCATTTCTTTTTGCCCTCAAATGAAGAACGAAAAATAACTTATTTTGAAGTGAACCTATTTTGATTATACCATGGCCTTAAATAATGACAGAATTGTAATATTTGGGTGAACTGCCCCTTTAACACACTGCAGTACTGGCTTTCTCATATGCATTAATGCTTTATCTTCAGTGCCGATCCTGATCACCGCTGTGTTTGCCTCCTCAGAATAAAATGTCCAGAATGAGCGTCAGCAGACTGAAGAACAGATGACGTTTGGCAGGAGTTGAGATATCTTTGAAGGTCTGTTACTGCAAATATTGATTTTGTTTATGTCTTGCGCTACATTCGAAATCGCATACTTCCCTAGTAGGTGAAAACAGTATGTAAGCCGAGTAGTATGTCTGAAAAACAGTAAGTGAGAAATATCTGGATGACCTACTACTTCAGGCAAGATTCTGTAGCGCACATCCAATGGACGCTACCAATATCTCATGATTCGACGTGGCATAATTTATGAATGCCAGTGAAGTGACGCAACTGACGTGGGTAGGTCGTGGGTAGGGTGATCATGACAAATGATGGCTGTAGTATGTCTGAGTTCCATTCATACTACTCACATTCATACTATATAGAACATTATTACGCCCCAAGTCTAGGGGAAAACAACATGGGCATAATAAACGAAAACAAAAGTGTTGTGGGTGGTGGATTTCCCAAAACAAAGAGAACTTAATACAAAAGATCCCCTTCGGTCGACAACCACACTCGGACACTCAGTTGAGAGTAATTGAATAGATTTATTATAGAAAATAATAGTTTTAAGTGAGCATCTGTTCAGGGTGGCCACAGGCCAAAATAACAAACAAAAGAATCTACAAAGTAAATAAGCTAAATTACCTATAGATATTTAAAGAAAAATACAGGAAGCTTACCTTTCTCCCTAAACATAAACAAAGTCAAAAGTAATCAAATAAATAGGCAGGCCACCCCTACAAGCTCAAAACTCTCAAAATTTTGTAAGCATACAACACATGAACAATTGGACAAGACAGAACGGTTGGTCGTCGGCCAAAGGGGTAGGGAAAATCCAGGAGCTCTCCACTCCCAGCAACCGTCGCACCACAAATGAGCTCCCTGAATCCTGCCGGAAGTTCCTCTTTATAGGCCTCTGCAACCAGCAGCCAATCAGAGCTTCGATCATATTAAAATGGGAACCTATGGAATAACAGAAAACACAAGAAGGCGGGACAAAGAAAGTTAATAAATAAACTTTAATCATAACAAACATACTATTCTATGTTCTAAATGTAGTATCTAAATAAATAGTAGCTGATTTCGAATGGGGTTTTTGTCGAGACTAAAGCAGCATTTAGGTTTAAGTCATATTTTAGTCTTCTGCATGAATTTTATTTTCAGTCAGTTTAATTTTATAGTATTTTAGTTGACTAAATTGACGTCTGTGCTCTAATACTGGCCCAGGTTTAGCTGATGTGATTTAATATTCTTTATAATAAACCAACTACATACAGTGTATATATACATCTTCTTTCGTTCAAGCAAAAATTAAAGTAACACTTTACTTTTAGGGGTGTCATGATACCCTTATTTGTTAGAATTGAATTTATTAGAATTGTCATTGAGTATCATTCTCTGTTGTGCCACTTTAAATGCAAAGGTGACATTGTTTGACATGTCTTTATCACAACTTGACATTACCAAATACATCACGTCCTGTCAGTGTCTTTGTCAGGACAACTTGACATTATCAAGAGAACATAACTTGTCGTAAATTATGAGGCCATTATAATTGTGTCATGAATATTTTTTCGATCACCTTTTTCAGTGGAACAAACTGAATTTGTCATTAAAAGTAATTCATATTTAATGATGTTTCAATTTGTACAACTAGTTGAAGTCAAGAAAATATCAATGACACTTTTATAAAATTTATGACATAAGCTGTATACCTTATTCAGCATTAGGCATGGGTCGGTGGCGCAGTGGGTAGCACAAACGCCTCACAGCAAGAAGGTCGCTGGTTCGAGCCTCGGCTGGGTCAGTTGGCATTTCTGTGTGGAGTTTGCATGTTCTCCCCGTGTTGGCGTGGGTTTCCTCCGGGTGCTCCGGTTTATCCCACAATTCCAAAGACATGCGCTATAGGTGAATTGGGTAAGCTAAAATTGTCCGTAGTGTATGGGTGTGAATGAGTGTGTATGAATGTTTCCCAGTGATGGGTTGCAGCTGGAAGGGCATCCGCTGTGTAAAACATATGCTGGATAAGTTGGCGGTTCATCCCGCTGTGGCGACCCCAGATTAATAAAGGGACTAAGCCGAAAAGAAAATGAATGAATGAATACCGTAGGCAGAACATTTTGACTTTTCCAAACCGTGGTATGCCTTGAAAACGGTTATCGTCCCATGCCTATTCAGTATACAATTGATTTTATATGTTGGCTACTAGAGGTTTTGTTCCAGTAAATCATCAGCACTTACTCTCATTATGGCTAAATGAAACGTCTATTTTTTTTACAGATACGTGCAAGACATCATTCAGAACCGTAAAGTGGTTAGAACCTACTCCTCCAAAAACAAAACACTGTGCCTTTAAAAATGTATGAAACTAAGCTATATATTTATCTATTGTTTTTCCTCTCCATTCACAGAGATAAGTCTTTTATTAAAGCTGCATTTGATATACATTTAACAGTATTTTTTTTTTATCATTTAATGGTTAATGACAAGTCAGAAGGATAAAAAATTAAACATGCATCTGCAAACTGTCATCTGTGGCATTGCCATTGCATTCAGCAAAACAAATTGCTGGGTTCCACACAATACCTCCAACACAAATTAAAATATAATGATTGTTTTTATTATCCTCCACAGGCAGACTTCACCAGACATGGGTTTATCCGGCTGTGGAGCAGACGCCTGATGTGTTTACAGCTGATTTTTGTACTTCACATGTACGTTTCGAGTGTTTACACGTGCTCTCAGGCAGATAGATGAATGTCGGTACTGGATGTGCTGTTTTGAGACGCCGCTGCTTTTCTTTTCTCTTCGCCTGGCACTTCAGCGGTACCCTTGGATGATTGATGCTGGACGATCTTCATTACATTCCTCAGTGTTAAAAGCACTCACGTTTTTTTTTAAACATCAATTCTATTTCACTTGCATTCACTCTAGGCCAAATATCTCCATCTTTAGGCTGAAAAACCTTTGGACATGTCTATACAATAGTGACGTCTTTAATAATAGCCTCAATACATTTGAAGAAGCAGTATGTGCTTGATTTTTTTTATTTATATTCTTAAAAAAGGACTCCCGTATCTCATAGTTGATTAAATATGTCAGACGTACTGTCCTATCTATAACAGTGCTGTCCTCATCACATAAAACTGAAATGCTGAGTTAACTAGTCTCCTCCGGTGGTACCGTATGCACTATTAAGTGAACATATTTATTTCTATTTATGTTTAATGCATATGCGTCTATTTATTTGCCAATGAACAGCCTCCTTTAAAGAGTGACAAGAGTGTGTTTTAGCACCTTGTGTAAAGGCGTTAAAGGAACCATTGTGATTTAATGTCGTCGGTAACAGCTACAGGGTGCTTTGAATATGAATTTTCGTCGATTAATTTGAAAACGCGTGGCCTGAATCAAGCAGTCGCAGTGTCTGTAGGGTTTCCCCATTTCACCTGATGCCTTGTGATGTCTCCAGTTCTGTTTCAATAAATGTTTTTATTCTACATTCCTACCATTGTGTGTGATGGTCTTTCATTTGGCATTGATGTGTTGATGCACTGTTTGTCCTGAAGGTGGTGCTAAACAACCGTAATGTGTTTATGTCTGTCCTACAGCCAAATGAATCTCTTATTGGCAGGCAGACACTGCTTATTACTAAATCATACTGATGGACTAGAGAAGTTTGACCCTTTACTGCATAAGAACCTTAAATTGATGCAGTGGTCCCCACAAATCATTTTAAAATCAGCTGCATAACCTGACATGAACTGTCCTATAATATACAGTGTTAAAAATATGCATATTTGAGTTTGATACAGCCAATATTGAAGTTCTAAATAAAAAATACAAGTTTTTCTTACGTGAGGGTTCTTGTCTTGTTTCCAATAATAAAAAACTTAAATCAAAAAGCATTTTTGTTCAGACATTTTAGATTATTTTGCTTAATCCACTGGCACATTTTGCTTGTTTTAAGGACAAAAACGTAATTTTAACCTTTTTCTGGAAACTAGAAATCATTTTAATCCATTTTAAATTGCTTATTGATTTCATCTTTAAAGATTTTTGTTCAACAAACAAGACAAAACCTCAAAGTAAGAAAATCAGTCAGCTATCAATGCGCGATGACTATCGTTTATTTGGAAGGCGGGAATATTCCGCCATTTTGCCATTAATAATAATAATAATAATTCCTTACATTTATATAGCGCTTTTCTATACACTCAAAGCGCTTTACACATTGGGGGAATCTCCTCATCCACCACCAGTGTGCAGCATCCACCTGGATGACGCGACGGCAGCCATATTGCGCCAGACCGCACACCAGCTGATTAGGAGACAGAGTGATGAAGCCAATTATGATATGGGGATGGTTAGGAGGCCATGATGGACAGAGGCCAGTGGGCAAATTTGGCCAAGATGCCTGGGTTAAACCCCTACTCTTTTTCGAAGGACATCCTGAGATTTTTAACGACCACAGAGAGTCAGGACCTCGGTTTAACATCTCATCCGAAAGACGGTGCCCACTGAGCAGTATAGAGTCCCGTTCAATGTACTGGGGCGTTAGGACCCACACAGACCACAGGTTGAGCGCCCCCTGCTGGTCTCACTAACACCACTTCCGGCAGCAAACTAGCTTTCCCATGTGGTCTTCCACCGGGCGCAGCCCTGCTTAGCTTCAGTGGGCGACCATGTGAGAGTTGCAGAGAGCTAGCTGCCGGTAAATCATCAAATCTCGCGTGTGGTTCTGGTACTTCACAGCAGCACATGCGAGTTGCTTGTGTATTTTAATGTTTTGTATCCAGTCGTTGTTTTCCCCTAGAGCTGCTCCTCAATTTTGTTGCCTACTGTCACTCAGGTAGGGCTATAAATACTGCGATCAGTAATGACTGCTGAACAAAGCTTTGAGAGTAATTTTTGTTTCCTATTAAACTGCGCTGTAAAAGGGTGTGTGGCGTCGCCATCTAGTGGTCTTAATCGTGTATAGTAGTGAACCACTGTTTTTGTTTGCATTTTTGTGCTCCTAATTAATTTAATTCAATAATTCTTTATTTTAAATTATAACCAAGATTTTATTTGATTCAACGATCTAACTATGGCTATCCAACTATGGCTATAAGTAATGCATTACAATATTGAGTTACTCCCCAAAAATAACTATTTGCGTTACTTAGTTACTTTTTATGGTAAGTAATGTGTTAGGTTACTTTTGAGTTACTTTTGCGTTACTTTTTATTACCTGGCTGAGGCTTGATCTCTTTTTTTCTTTCTTTTTTTAAATAAAGGAGCTCTGCAATTAACAATGCACTGTATAACCTACACCTACATTTACCTTTAAAAAAAACACATGCAAATATATATATTTTAGGATCATGTTATCATGCTGACCCCAGAGCTTTACATGCCGTATACATGCCGTCAGTGACAAATAAGGTACGGCAAGATGAGAAATTTAAAAAAATCTTTTCAAAAGTTGATTTAAAAGCATCCATCAGGTATTTTAAAATGTACAGATTGTATTTGTTGATTTTATGCAATTACAAATAACATTTGCACCATTTTTTACAAACGTTAAGACTGAATGTACCTGAAAATGTCAAATGGTGTTACTGCCAAAAAATGTGAAATATTAAATAATTTACTCCTCCTAGATGACATGCAAGTGTACACACAGAAATAAATACGTCATTTTAAAATATCACACCAACATTTATTTTATTCGATGTTTTTCTCTAAATTTTAATGAGTTTTTCCAATATTTGGCCGGACACATGCTAAAAATACATCTGATTTCTAAATAATCTGACAAATTATGTAAAAAAATTAACTATTTTATTACACTAAACTAGGTGTTTTAAATGTTATTTCACATCATTTCCATGTATATATATATTGATATATTTTTGAAAAATACTGATTACACCAATTGACACAAACCAGTTACACCATCTGACAGTGTTGCTTCAACAGCCAAAGATGATTGTTTGTTGAAGAAATTGACAATTAAAATGAAATTGAAGAATTAAGAATTAAAATCAAGAACGATAGTCAGCAATTTCAACTGAAGTGGTTTTACTTTCTTTTAAATACTGACCAATATGTCTGGCAACAAGAAATCATCGTGGTGATGAACAGTGTACTCATGTTTAATATTGTAATAACAGTTAAGGAACAATATCTGAGGGGGGTGGGATTGTCATTGACAAATGTGTTCACAACCATGAAACCAAGGTGCTGAACTTTAATACATAAAGTAATAACATCCATTACATTAAATGTGTGGCAATCATCAATAGAATGATAACAAACTAAAGAAACATGTTTAGCATTGAACACCTTTTTCATCACACTGTTTCTTTTCTTATTTTACTTTTGGCTAAAGTAAAATAAAAATAAGTAAATGATTATATTATAAAAAAGAAAAAAATCCACTGTTTTACTTTATGCTATTCAGGAGCAATTAGCCAAAAACTGACAAGTACGTAGAAGCTGCTGCTGCTCTCTCTTTTGGCTCTGAGATTGAAGGCCAGTGTTTGCAAACGTACATGACCGACCGACAACCGAGCATGGAAAGCATTTTCCTGAGTGTCCTCCTAACTTATCCACAACCTACTCATTTTATAGATCAATTCATTCGCCTAGCAACTCCTGACTTCGTCTTCACCACTTTTCGTTATTAAAGTTCCTCCGAGTCACCTCCAGTTGTTATTAATAATAGTACAACAACGGCGAGCGCATCAAGTATGAAAACCTCCAAAACTTAAGGCTGTGTGCTCTCAGTAAAGGAGGCTCGTCAAAATTGTTACCTCTCCCATGTTAAGTTAGAATTATATAAAGAAAATTCCCAAGTGCTGTTTAAAGGAAAGATTTCTTTTTCAACACATTTCTTATCATAATAGTTTTAATAGCTCATTTCTTATAACTGATTTCTTTTATCTTTGCCATGATGAAAGCACAATATTTGACTAGATATTTTTCAAGACACTAGTATTCAGCTTAAAGGCTTAACTAGGTTAATTAGGCAAGTAAGGTTTATTGGGCAAGTCATTGTATAACAGTGGTTTGTTCTGTAGACAAATGAAAAAAACAAAAGAGGACTAATAATATTGCCAGAAGAAAAAAATATATACGAAATTTCACAGGAGGGTGGTACAGTGGCTAAGTGGTTAGCACGGTTGCCTCACAGTGATAAGGTTGCTGGTTCGAGTCCCAGATGTACCAGGAGGTCTTCCTGTGTGGAGTTTGTGGGTTTACTCCATGAGCTCCGGTTTCCCCCAAAGTCCAAAGACTTGCCGTATAGGTGAATTGGAGAAACTAAATTGACCATAGTGTAACATTTAAAAAAAACATTCATGTTTGCTGTATAATTATTTTATCCTAGGTTTACAGAGCTTTAATAGTAAGGTTGTGGATTACGCACCACTTTCTCAAACAAAAATAAATAAATAATGCAACACTATGAACACAAATAGTTACAAATAGTAGATTATTTATATTGGATTTTTAATCAGCATCATGAACTAATGATATTTGACTAAATTGGCCCCCAACAGAAAGACTCCTGTAATAGGAGTCAAATGGTGTAACCGGTTACACCGCTTGACATTTCAACCTAAAATCAATTTTGACAGGCATTATCATCAACATCTATGTAAGCACATGGGCTTGGTGGGAACATTTCAAATGTAATTTGTAAAGATAATACTTATTTTTATCATGATGATCAATTACCTGTGCATTCCTGGGGTCTTACCATTTGACATGCATACCTAAGAATACCTGACCATACCGTAAAAGGTCAAAGTATCTCATATTTTAAGGAGAGTTACTAACCTTTGCGTGCAGCTATTAGACTTATCAAGACTTAGTCCTTCTCTGTGATACAATTTCCTGTCTCACGGTCTTGTGCACAACATTAACAAAATGACTCAATTAATGGTGGTTACACCATCTTGACATTTCAGGAATTTGAGGTGACGGACATAATTCCCCAAATTAATTATAATATTTAGAACAATTGTGCTATATTTACCTTTATTTACTATTAAATATGTCTAACGTAAAATTATGCCAAACTAGATGATATGATGTTTCATTGAGAATTTCAAATTTTTTAAACAAGATAAACAATTTTTTTAAACCTTTTTTTTTTTGGTCACACCACATTGACATTCTTGCAATAATCCCCTAAAAAGTATCTCAAAATGGATTAAAAAATAAAAAAATAGACATGGTCGTCAAAATAGAGAACGTATGCAAGTAATTTGCTTATTTATTTTGAAACTGTAACCTTTTTGAATTGATTTTAAACGACATGGACACGTAAAAATGAGCGTCACGTCATCGACCCATATACAGATTATTGAAAGTTTAAAGCAATGTGTTTGCTACTTTTGTACTATTTGTCTAAAGTAAAATCACTGTTCACTGAGACTATAATCCCCTTTTCCTTTTCTTCGATGCATTCAAAACAATCAACACATCCTCTCATTGATTCATTGTGACTACTGTAATTTTAATTCAGCAATTTATGTTTTAAAAGCTAATTAATTAAACTAAAATTCGTGTTACATTTTCAAGAAAAAGTAGCAAAAATATTATTACTTATTTTTTAAAAGCAATGCACTACTTTACTCGTTACTAAGTGATATTATTTCGTAACTCGCGTTACTTGTAATGCGTTACCCTCAACACTGGCTATAACTATATTTCATTGGCAAAATTAAATTTGACCTTCATATGATAACATAATAAGTAGTAATAAGCCTGAAGGAAAGTGAGGTGAGACTTTGTTATAACATCCAGCAGTCTTTAGAACTCTAGAAAGTTTGGTCTGACCAATTAGTACAGCCTAAAACATGACAATAATTGAACATACAACAGTAATCATCAAAACATGCAAGCGTCATTTGGTTCTGTGGTGTTTACCTTCTGCTCTCCATCATGGCCGACTGATGATTTTGCATCATGAATAAACTCTATATTAATAATGCATGTATGTTCTCAGATTCAGCTTAACTCAGGGCTGGCGAGAGAGTTTTGTGAGTGAAAAGTCAGAGATATTATTCTTCTTCCAGTGAAATTCGCATGACTCACCCTCATTAGCCTATCAGATCAGCTCTGCTGGGCTGTCAAGGTCCCCGCTGACATCCGCTTTGTTTGTGGTGGAAATAGTGCACTCGTCTCTGAGCAGTGTGTGAATGATATAATGAGCGCTGTCTCCATGCAGTGTGTGATTGACCTTCTCTGCCTTTACCTGCCTGCGCCTCTGCTCTGTGATTATCTCTGAATTCTCTGATAATTGGCTTTGAGCTGATTTTCCTAGTCGAGTGAGAACACGTGAACATCTGTCCTGCTTCCTCAGGGTCTCACCATGACTGGACAGGCCAAATATCTGAACTCAGGTTTCCAAATTGTGCACATGTAGACAGAGAGTCATATTTCTGTCCAATGTCATTCAAGCAAAAAGGACTCCATAAAAAGAATTTCAGTAATGAAATTATTAGACCCTTTTCACAAGATGGTGATGATGTGATTTAGCAGTGTTTGATCAGGGTTGGAGCTGAATTCTGTAGGAAGGTAGATCTCCAGGAGCAGGGTTGGTGACCCCTGATCTACAGTCTCACTGCCCTTCTCAGTTGTAAGCTGGTCCGACACAGGATCTTTAATGCTAACTTTGAATATTACAGCCTCAGCCTGAAGACCACTCTATAGTCTATCACTGTCACTGTCTTTGTGGTGGTCTTTTAAGCATAGTCTTTAGTTTTAGTAAAGACTTTAGTAGAGTCTTTAGTTCTTTTATTCCTTCTAGTTCTTCTATTCCTATATCCTCAGCTGCGCAGCACATACCAGACACCACTCCAAAGTTGCTCTTTGCAGGAAGGAAGGTTTATTCACATCCGGGAGCCCACTGATCTCAACAACCAAATGAGACTATTGAACAGAAGAATACATACACTACCTGACAAAAGTCTTGTCACCTATCCAAGTTTTAGGAACAACAAATAATAACTTGACTTGTAGTTGATCATTTGGTATCAGAAGTGGCTTATTTGAAAAAGGCCTTTAGATTACGCTTATTTGACCAAAATAAAATATGATCATGCCTTGAGTTGTAATGATTTAATTAGGACAGTAAGGTCTGACTTTGCTTAAACAAAAGTCTTGTCACTTAACAGAAATAATGTACAGTATAGAATATAAAGTCATGGTGCAGTGGAAAAAGAATGAATATTGTGTATGACTCCCATGAGCTTGGAGGACTGCATCCATACATCTCTGCAATGACTCAAATCACTTATTAATAAGGTCATCTGGAATGGCAAAGAAAGCGTTCTTGCAGGACTCCCAGAGTTCATCAAGATTCTTTGGATTCATCTTCAATGCCTCCTCCTTCATCTTACCCCAGACATGCTCAATAATGTTCATGTCTGGTGACTGGGCTGGCCAATCCTGGAGCACCTTGATCTTCTTTGCTTTCAGGAACTTTGATGTGGAGGCTGAAGTATGAGAAGGAGCGCTATCCTGCTGAAGAATTTGCCCTCTCCTGTGGTTTGTAATGCAATGGGCAGCAAAAATGTCTTGATACCTTAGGCTATTGATGTTGCCATCAGAGTTGCAGATCACTTGCACGCCCCCATACTGCCCTGTATGTATGAATGTAATCCCAAACCATGACTTTTCCTTCACCAAACTTGACTGATTTCTATGAGAATCTTGGGTCTTTGCGGGTTCCAGTAGGTCTTCTGCAGTATTTGTGATGATTGGGATGCAGTTCAACAGATGATTCATCTGAGAAATCTACCTTCTGCCACTTTTCCAAATTATCAACTAGAATTCAAGTTATTATTTGTTGCTCTTACACCTGAGATTGACGGCAAGACTTTTGTCAGGCAGTGTATACATTTGTACCTTGTAACTGAATAAAAATCAATGTTAATCAACTTCCCCTCATTGGTGATTGGCTTGTCTTGAATCACATGACTGTAAGTTCTACCGTTTCAAGCACTTTTTGAGTTAGTATATATTGTTTAATCACCAGATACATGATCTTTGATCTGAGCGTCATTGGTCTGCACTGTTCAGAACATTCATTGTTGAACATATCCTTTTTCCATCACAGTATTTATTGGCCAAAGAATAGGCATATTCACAAAATGGAAAAGCTTAATATAAGTGACCACAAGACAATGACAAAAACCTTTTACATGCAAACGTGAAAGTCCTCAGAACTGGCCAGCACTCATGCGCTCAGCTAGCACATCTTACATTTACTTACTATAAGCCATATCCGACTACTCCACGAGATGTACAATTTTGACAATTGTTTGTGTTTTTGACAGTTCAGGCTTAAGCAGAACAGATCACACGCTGTTTGAGGTAATGAAGATTGCACTGGAATTACAAGACTTGCCCTAGTTTGTTCCAAGTCATCTTTTAGTTCCTGAAGCAAATTTTAAAATGACATATTTAGCAAAAATATGTTCTTATATTATGTTCCTTTGGTATTACAAATAAATAAATGTGAAAAAAACAACCGCCCTGCAGACGATCACGCCCTCATTAGCATAGGATGTTAGTCTTGTTTTTGAATCTGCCACTATGCTGACACACAGGCATTTGTAGCTCAGCCCCCAGTGAATGTGAATGTGAATCTAGCGACAGTCACCAAATTGGCACAATTTGGACCAAAGCCTAAAAGAGTCAGTTTCAAAGAGTTATAAAACATTATTTGTGGTGCATTTTGAGCTGAAACTTCACATACACACTCTAGAGACATCAGAGGGTTATTCTACATCTTGTAAAAAGGGGCATAATAGGTCCCCTTTAAGACATGTCAGGCACAAAGAAGTCACATTTTTATGTTATTCTTCTCTGCATGTGTTTAGTAAATACCAACAGTTCTGTTTTAATGCCAAAAGGACAGTTTGTGTTGGCGCAAGTTGGCGAAAGTAAGTCTGGTACTTATTGATCATTTTCAGCAGCATTAATAATCACCATAATATGCGAGCCAGTTCAGTCAGTAGCATTATTTACGTTCTGCTCTCCAAAATGGCCTATTGATGATGTGTCATGAAAACACTCTTTAGCCGGTGATCGAAAGTAGGTCTTCTGACTTGAAAAGCATCCACTGGTGCTATCTTCCAGTGTGTGGACGAATCTGTCCTGCTTATCTCCAAGATTAACCATCAGAAGATGAGAGAGATGAGATACAGGATCTGTCACGCTTGCATGAAGTTGCTTTATGGCTGATGCCTGCAGCTAATGGTGCACACTCTCTCTTTTTCTCTCTCTTATTCTCTCTCTCCCTCACTCTTTCTCTCTCTGTCTCTCTGTGCTCAGCTTCTGATCGCTTTGGGCATTAACATTATCTCAGAACCCAGAAATCCAGCAGCATAATTTGTTTTCTCTTACAATCATAATCTCCAGCGCTACCCAAAGGGGATTCAAGATCATACACATCCTGCACCTCTCGGATCTTTCTACAACTTTATTAATTAGTGATGTACAAGCAAACGCCATGAACTAACAATGAGCTTCTCCTGAAATATACTTCTGTATCCTCTTCATCTTCTTTCATGTGCCCCCATTATGCAGTTTTAAAGGTTTCTCTTTTTTACCTTGAAGTTCTTCTACAATGGCATTTGCATTGAGTCTTTGATTCTAATATAAACCGCAGCATCAGCTCTGTGATATGGCTCATTGATCTGGTCTCCCTGCCTTTCCGAAAGCCTGCTCTTCTCTGATTGGTCAGATGGACCAGTGTGTTGTGTGCAGTCATAAACTAAATATCTGAACAGTAACGATGGTGTTGGTTGGACCATTTCAGTTCTAGCCAGAGTCCCGAGTGCATGCAAAGTGGATCGGCATTAGCGGCGTTGAAACTTCCAGTCTTCTGCTACAACTGCAGTATTTAAGGGTCAAAACAGAAGTTATTCGTGGGCAGCCAATGAAGACAATAGACTAGCATTATGCAAATTTATTTAATACAAACCTGCGTAGGTTTGTGCAGAAAGCTGAAATTACAACTCCTTGATTGTGATGCTAGAGTATTATCTGTTAAGGTCTTGTCCTATATATCTTCTATTAATTAATTAACCAAATTACTTACATGCCAGTATGTTAAATAATTCTGAAAATATGATAATGGACGTCTTTTAAAATACATATTAACATATATTAGGAAATCGTCAACAATAAACATGTCCCTTTCCATCCTGGTATCCTTGAGTTAGCAAGCTAGTATCCTGCTAGCTGTTTTAATTAGCTAGAACAGGATGTAACATTATTGTGGAAAGATTTGATAGAAGAGGAGTAATTTAGATACGTTCTTTAAGTAGCTCCAATAATATGCAGCCAATGGTTTTTGGGGGTGGGGGTGGGTTGTGCTCGGATGATCACAGCAATCAGCAGGCTTCACCATGTGTTCAGTGTGAATCACTTTAAAACCATATGCTACCACACATAAATAGTTTACATCATTGTCTGATGAATAGTTCTTGCCACCAGCAAATTGCACAAAAAATTCAGCATATGCATGGTTTAAAATAGGCTGATGTTGGGATCTTGGAGTTCCGGTTTGAGGTTTAGGCATTAAAATCCAATCAGATGAATACATATCAAGCTGTTCTTTGTGTCCTGACTGCCTGTACCAGGCTATATTTTGCTACCACCCACTGGTAGATGGTCGACAGTCAACATTATCTCCTATTCATATACCTATAAATTGTCCTTATGCAAGAACAGCCACTGAGTCACCTCGCTAGATGTCCAAAAAGGCACCACAGGGTTGTGATTTGAGCTATATAATCTTGCTAAACCATGTTTGGCTCTGAGGTGTGAAAGAGGAGGAACGCTAATAAGGTGGGAGTGAGATAAATTCTCTCCTTACCCAGCATGTACCATGGGAACAAAATGTACAACATAGCTGTTGTTTTGTTTTCCTGCTTCAGTCTTGCAGTCCAAGGCATCCAGATGGCAGAAATACCAGAGCCGGTGCTTTAGTCAAGCATTCCCAGCAAATCTTTTGACAAATCAAAGCAAATAAGACATCCTCATAAAATTGTTTAGCACTTTCATGTTTGTTTTCTGTGGAAAGAGAAAATGTTAAATTACACCACCAAACCAACACACTCACAATCCTCTCTAGGGCTTCGCCCCTTTCATTCTCATTAGCATCCCGTAATGAGTCAGCTCACTTCTGTCACTTAATTTTTTTGTAAGGGAACTGGACAGTACTTGCCCTAGTCTTCCACCAGCACACCCTATTTTATACATTAATGCAGTTTAACTGATTATTTTAGTATTCATCATAAAATATGAATGCTTGCATCTTAACACAGACACTGTTGTGTAACAACAAATGTATTTAGTCAGGGTTTAGTTCATCCTAATATTAAAATTTGCTCACCATTATTCATTCATTCAATCATTTTCTTTCGGCTTAGTTCCTTGTTTATCAGGAGTCGCCACAGCGGAATGAACTGCCAATTATTCCGGCATATGTTTTATACAGCGAATGCCCTTCCAGATGCAACCCAGTACTGGGAAACACCCAGTGGTGTTAACCACTGAGCCACTGTGCCGCCCTTGCTCACCATTATCTTGTTTCAAACCCACCAGAAACACAAATGAAGTTAAATCTTTAATTAACTTTGAGAGATCTCTCTCCCTCAAATGAAGATGTTTACCCAAAACTCTGACACTTCAAAGCATTCTTAAAGAGACAAAAAAGTGAACATGTATTGAACAAGTCTTCTGAGGAACTTGTTGAACCTTACTGGGTGAACAGATTTAATTCAGGTTTTTATCCACATGTAAACATTGCAGCAAACACAAACAGAGTCTCAACAAAAGCCTATTTAATGCTGAAGAACAAACTTCACTGGTTCTTCTTGAAGATTCAATGAATGTGTGGAGCTGGTTGAATATGGTGTTCAGTGTCCTCTCATCCCACACCTTGAACAGACAAAATGCTGTAGCCCACATGGAAATGAGACTTCCACAATGCCAGAGATAACACCTTAGCCAACAATTGCGCAGAGTTAGAGTCTCTCTTAATCGTTTTCTATCAGCATGAACTGGGTGCTAGTTCAAAGTCAGTGCTATTCCTGGTTTTGAGCTTGTACTTCTAATGAATCACTACCACTTTGGTTTGGACAGAGCCAGGTTACTGAACACATCTCATCTTTCCCAGAAACTCAAAAATGCGGAAGCTCCAAATACAAACACACCATCAATGTTGCATTGTTATTAATGCTTTGCAAATTTACATTGGCATCCAAACACAGCCAGTCCAATGTGTTCAAGCAGCGCATCGTAGTTTACATAGGCAGAGATTACAAGCAACATTAACATGTTTGCACAGCATGTCTTATTTGCATTGACTTAGATTACAAACAATAATAATGTGCTTGTGCAGCATTGCCTTAGCTTGTATAGATGGAGATTACAAGTGATAACGTGTTTAGCATTGCGTTCTATTGCTTTTTAAAAATGATGTTCAAAACAGTTAGTGTTCATCTCAGTCATGATAACCCTGCCCTCAGCCCCTGGCACAAGTGGTTCTTACGTTTAGCTCAGCAATGATTTGCTGCTACTTAAGAACCACTTTTCTAAAGAGCCGATTTGGAACTAGACTACAATGGACCAACACCAAAAAGGACCTTGGTGGAACAGGGATTCCAGGGAGTCTGACTAGGAGTGTGAGCTAAAAACATTGTGCACTCCTATCAGGATGCCTTTTGACTTTGAAGGCATGGAGCAGAGACCCGCCCACACTCTTATTTCCCATATTCACCCGTCCTTGAATCTTACATCTTCACTGGTTCAGTTAGTCCTGAATATCTCACATCTTCATTGATTCTGTTCAACACTGAGTCTCTACTGGCAGCATTGTCTCTGTCTAGCCCTGAGTCTCACTTATTGGCCACTTCCAAGGCTTCTTCAATAATTTCCAAGGCTTCCTTCAGCGTTGGATTAATACCTTGCCTTTTTCTGGCTCTGGCTTCATAGTGCTCCTCTTGCACTGGCTCAGTCTTGGTCCTCAATCACACCAGCTTCACTCCAGCTAGTCAAGCTCCCATCATGGTTCCTCTCTTCCTCAATTGTGCCATGAATCCCTTCCTGGCTGGACTATGGGTCCTCAATTGCCTCCCTTTTCCTCATCTCTTACCTGAGTCTTTGTCCATATGCTCCAAACTGTTTTTTTTTTTTTTTTTTTTTTTTTTACACCACGAACTATTCCTATATTGCAGCCTGCTTTTGGCTAGCCCCTCTCCGCTTTCCTCTGCCCCTACCCACCCACCTTTCAGAAGGTGTCCCACTTTCCTGTTTAGGCTTGGTTGTCATAATTACTCAGTAATTCCATAATCTGTCTTAGCTGTTCTGGTAAGTGGCTCATCCTGTGTATTTAAGTCTTCTGAAACTTTTCTTGATTCATGTAGATGGTTTGTCTGTTACCCATGTGAATTAAAGGTCCCATTATAATTTGCTCTGCTCTCTCTCATTTTTTGGAAAGCTAATGTGCTAAACTAAACATGCTTCACAGTCAAATCTTCACCTTCAAACACAGCTCACCCAATCAGGATTTAATTTTGTATGCAAACATTTTGTAATTTAGATTTTGATATGTTTCCCTGCTCCATTCCTGCCACCTCACCAGACCCTTTTTTCTTCGTCCATCCATTTTTTCACTTTTTACAATCTCTGTTTTACATGTAAACATGTTTTCCTATCTGGATTTTTGAGTCTTGTCTTGATGTTTCTGAGTTTCTGATGTTTCTCTAATAATTTAGATTTAGTTTAATAATACTACAATTTATCCTAAATATGTCACACCTTTGAAATGCTCTGTTATAAAATAGAAAAAGATAGAATTTAGATTATACATCTAGAAGTTTCTAGTATGCGTAGTAAGTCCTTGGTTATCTGCTTAAGCTGTTTATTTATGGTAGGAGCTAACCTTTGCAGGACATCGGCCCTCCAAGACCACTGATTGATATGGATGGATGGATTCCTTGTCATTATGATATTTAAGATAACCTTTTTTTAGAGGTAAATTGAGTAAAATACCCTATGATATCAGGAACTTGAAGTTTAGTAAAAGTTCAAATTAATAAATTGATGCGTAAAGGTTTATGGTTGCATAGGGAGGTGTGTTGTATATGTGCAAACCATTTGCAATTCTACAAACAAGATACAAAAGCCACAAGATTCAGTACTTTGTTGTTTATTTCTACAATGTTTCTCCAGAGCAGTGTTGATTCATGCAAACATTTCTGGGTAAGACAGCACAATGAAATGTCTGTTTTATTGTTTGTCCTTTTCATGAAAGATTTTTCGTAATTGCCTTGTTTTCCTCGTATGAAGGGTTGAAGGTTTTGCAGGGTTGAACTGTCTTTTAGTGTAACATTGATCTTCTTTATGAGTTATCGATTATTGAGAGCATTTTCCAGCACTAATAAAATCTATATGTTGTGTACTGCCCATCACTGATATGTGAAGTCCATGTTTTGCTATGTGAAGTCCATGCTTTGCCCATGAAATGTACAAAACAGTTTTCTCAATTTGCACATTGTCCTTAATGACTCCACTGAAACTTGTATCAAGTTAGGGAAACTTGTGCCAATTAAAATTATTACTACACAATAGTTGTCACAATTCTAAAAAGTAGCACAGATACCAACTCTTTTTCTAGTTTTCTGTTATATCCATGCAGAATGCCCCCTTTTTGCTTGTTTTTTTTTTAACCATACAAGAACAAAACAATTCCACCAAATTAACGTTTGCTACCATTCTTCAAACAAGAGTACAAAATTGAACAAATGTCATAATAAAATGTATAAATATAAAAAAGAAAAACATTTTAATTTGCGCAAGACTGTGGAACAGGAATTACATTCCACTTTATTGGCATTTTAGTCAATTTAAAAGCAACTTATACCAAGTTTAGCAGCTGGTAACATTTTTTGAGTAAATAATCGCTCAGATAAAAGGATCTAATAGAGTTACAACTGGACCTTCATTCCCTGGTCCAAAGCAGCAGAATATTTAGACATCACTGCTCCATTTGTCATGAAACGTAAATCATAAATATGACATTTTAATATTTCAATACCTCAACTGAGTAACAAACTGAGTGGTGAAGACAACATGAAATTATGTCAGTTTTACTTATAGCAACTCAAGATTTGAGTGTTACATACCAAAATTAGGTGGTTGGAAGTGGGGATGGTAACCCAGCAGGCACACAACGTCATAAGACGTTAATAATAGGTTAGATTTAGGTCATGACGTCAGGTGACCAAAATTGTCTAGCTAGCGTCTAAGGACAAGGTTACTTTGACGTCCAATAATGACGTTGATATTTGATTGATTTTAAGTTGTGTTGGAAAGTGACCAAAATCCAACATCGAGCCAACATTTTAAACCAGCGTCATATTGACTTCAAATACTGACATTTATTCGTCAGGTATGACAACCAAAATCCAACGTCTGATAGACGTCATAGTGGTAATGTCTACACAACGTCAAGGTGTAACATCATTAGACATTGATATTTGGTTGATTTTAGGTTGGACGTGGACATTGATGTCGGCCTGACGTTGGGTTCTGACATCAACCCGATTTTCATTTCCAAACAAAATGAAGCGTCCCCAATCTGATGTCAGATTGACGTCCTATGCCTGCTGGGAATTGAGTTGGAATTTTTATGATCAAATTAATATTAGAAGCAGAAATGTTGGTGAACATTCTGTAAAGATAACCAATTTCATCTTCATATAATGTGCACATTAAAACCAGGAATGTGTATTTAAAAAAATAAATGGGTAGTGTGGATTTCACATTGATTTTCAATGTAACACAGTGAATGGTATACCTGAGAAATCCTCAAACGTCACTCAGTAAGCACATGTACATCATCAAGACATCTATTATAGAGGACATCATCTGGAAAGATTAACATTCTCTAAGAATCATGTTTCATGTACAGACTTATGATAAATATCATAAAAAGGGCCAGTTCGTATATAAAGAAATGTCATTATAATCTCTGCCAGGATGTCTTCATAACATTGCAAAGACTCCTAGACTTACTCATCTTCTAGAGGACGTCAAAACGATGTCTCAGTGACACATGTGCTATTAGGTCTCCATGCATGATGCTCAGATATAATGCTAAAAGAGGAAATGTACATCAATATGTGGCATTGCACTTTACTGTATGAACATATCAATACACAGTGGCTGAATGGATTTTGAACTGTGCTTCTGGGAGCCAGTATGTCTGAATCGCTCTTTTCTTTAATGGTACAACCACAGCCATGTAAAGAACTGTTTGTGAAAGCAAGATTTGTCCAGTTGTTCAGTACCAAGGTGGCGCAGGCCAAGTACTGCACTCCTACACATGGAAGAATTACTCATTTATGTGGACTGCATCGATACTGGAGAGTTTTACATTTATCATTCAAACTTATCTAACAGTCTTCTGAAATTTAGAGTGGCCTATGTTTGCTTGACAACAATGACCCTAAAAAAGAAAAGGGAAGGAAAAGCTCAATGTGTAATGCTGTATTATGATTGCCAGGCCAATAGGGGGTGATGTCACTTTCTGAAGAAACAGTCCAGCAGCCAACCATTGCCGTTTTGGAGTTTGGTGCTCAGGTATTCAGTAATGCCTATAAATTTGACATGAATTACATAAGATGTAAGCGTTATTAATAGTACTGTTTTCTGAAACGCATTTTCAAATGTTTGCATTTTCAGGGCCCCTAAAATGTCACTGTCATGTAAATGAACTGCCACAACAAATTTTCTGTTCAATTAGTAGTTGATGATTGTGTTGCGTATATTGTCCCAAGTGATTTTCTTGCCAGGTTTGGTTTAATGGTGAGCAATCTGAGATTTGACAGTGCAGTTTCTCTGCAAATTAGAATAAAACATTGTAATGCTACAATATTAAATAAATAACAAAAAAAAGTAAACAAAATTGAATAGTACAACATTTATCAAGTAACCAATAAGCTTCCAAAGTCCAATATCCACTGACCACAGGGATACACACAAGCACAAAACAATACCAACACGTTTCTCACTGTGCTTCAGAAACCGCCAGTCTCCACGTGAAATGTTTTTAAAAATCTCTTCACTTCAACATATTGCTTCATAGTTTTTTGTTCTGCTTTCTTCTAAAGTTTCCAAAGTACAAATCTTTCATTCTGGTCTTAATTGTACATGGAAAACGTGGTTGAGACGCAATCGGCAGACTTTGGCGATTGTCTTACACATTCCCTCAGAGGTACTCGTCATCAGGAAAACGTTCAAGCAGTGGCTCTTCTTGAAATGATCTTGTGCACCAGCTACTGCCTTTTCCCTCGATGTGTTTGCTTCACGAGGACTTGACTCCTTTTAGTCATCCCAAGTATATGTGCAAGATTAAAGTCAGCGATCTCTTTACACGCATATTTCAATTGGCGTCGTGACCAGGATGCGCCCACTGTTGCCGTTATTGTCACGGGACACACGCTCATAACCGCCAGTGGAGGAAGCAGGACTGTTTGTGGATGTAGAGGAGTAGTGTGTGGTCACTGGCTCCATGATGATGCCTCCTTTAGCCACCCCGCACACAGGCGACAAGCTCTGTTTGTTCAAGCGGTCCACCAGATCGTCCTCTTCAGAGGAAGAAGAGCTGAGCTCAGCCTGGCGGCCGTTCATCACCGTGCCACTGTTGCCATTACTGCCCGAGATATGAGTGGTGTTTCCGTTCTCTGTATCAAGCATCCAGCAGTGGTTGAAGTAGTTAAAGACCTCTTTGACAGAGCACCGGCGGTCCTGCTCGATGGACAGCAGGCATCGAAACATACAGAGTGCCTCTTCAGTGAAACGCCGCCACTGTGAGGGCACAGTGCTGCTGCGCCGCCTCCGCTGCTGCCAGCGCACAAACTCCTCGTAGAAAGCATCAGAGGGCAGCGCTTTCTCCCAGGGGAAATTGCCGGTGAGCATGCAGAACAGAAGCACGCCAAATGCCCACACATCAGTGCTGTAGTCCACACACAAACCCTCCTGCCGGCCCGGGTCACAGAGTTCTGGTGCCGTGTATGGGATGGTCCCACTAACTCGTTTGACTGGAGAACCGGCGCGCCTTGTCATGCCAAAGTCTGACAGCTTCACCTTCCGGCACTCCTTATCAAAGATCAGGACATTCTCTGGCTTTATGTCACGATGTACCAGCTTCTTGCAGTGCAGGTAATCCAGTGCAATAGCCACCTGGTGTACGCAGCGCTTGGCAACGTTTTCCGGCAGTCCCACCTACACACAGGAGAGAGTGTTGAGAGTACGGGATTAGACAAATACGGTGTGGTTACATAATGAATATTATGATCATAATTCTCACAGACACACAGCATATTGAGCCTCCGCAACAGAAAACCTTACAGGACTTCTTGTAATGCAGCAACTTTGCAAGGAACATGAAGTCCTCGTTTGTTTCTGTGTGTGTGTGTATGGCACTGTTCCCAACTATACTCAATGGAACGCAGCTGAAGTCTGCTAGAGCTGCTAATTTTTGCATCGTTGCATTGCATTAGCACCCTGTCTAATGTCAGTTCTTTACACTCCTACTCCTTTAGTATAATATAACAAAATCTGTAAATTCTGTTTCTGTTGTCAGACAATGGAGTGGGTGTCACAACACTCAGTCCTGGAGTCCTCCAACCTCAATCAAATGTACCTCAACAACCTAATCAAGGACCAGAATTGCCCCCTATAACACTATTCTCTACATAAGTCCACTAATGTAGTCCACTTAAAAGAGTGAATGAAAACGAGTGAGGGGATTCAGCGTGCAAACTCAGTGTATCATGGGTATTCTCTAGCTGTTAAGTGTACATGGGTTGTAGACTCGGTACAATGTGGGACTGATTGAGTGCACTTCAGAATATCCACTGTGGTTTCAGACACTACTACAAATGGCTGCTCCCTCAAATAGTGCACTATTTAAGGGTATAGGAGAAATTTTGGATACAATCAAGGCCTTACTAGGTGTACTTGAAACTTTCAGATGTCAAACTCTGCTGGACACCAAACCTCCAGGATCAAGTTTGGAGACCCCTGAGAAGACACTGAAATACAGCCCATAAAGACCACGTTTACAAGTCAAAAATCACTCAATAAGTAAACATTAAACCAAGGTAGAAGAGATGCAGAAATATGAACTATAAATCACACAAATTGAACAAATCCCTCATAAAAGAAGTAAATAAGTGGTCTGAAAGGACGAATCCTGGACTTTGCTGTAAACACCGTAACAATTATTAAGCACAGTAGTACTCATTTTAAGTCCTGACCCCACACTGCTTTGCATATTTTGCATCTTTCTTTTATTGAACACATCTGATTTATATCCAAGAGCTCTATGCATGAACATAGCAGAATATCCCCAAGGCTGTATCCGAAATCACCCCCAATACCCTTAAATAGTGCAGTATTTTAAGGAGCAGCTATTTGTAGTGGTGTCTGAAACCCTAGTGGACCTTCTGGAGTGCACTGAATCAATCTCACAATGCACCACATTGACAGCTAGAAAATAATACCCATAATACACTGTGAGAGTTCACGTGCCAAATACATTTCAGTGTCTGACAACAAGATGGCGTCCACAGTGTAATCCTATTGGTGTAAGTTTCTAAATAAATGATTTATCTGTAAAATTAATGTCTGAATACGTGACAGAAATTGAAATACTTTGTACCATTACTAATAGATAGTTCGCTAATGCTGTGTTAAATAACTATCAAAGTTTCTCACCAAGAAGTTGAAAATCTAATCAACTAGCAAAGCACAAAATGGCATCCCTTCAGTGCACTCAACCATTACCATCTCACACTTTTACAGAACCAAATAATTTTAATGCTTATATTTAGCACTTAAACAGAGCCAAAACAAGTACAAAGTAGCACAGCATGAATATTTGAGCGAGCTGAACTTCTCTCACCTGGGGAGGAATAATGTCAAAGAGATCTCCAGCCAGCGCGTACTCCTGAGCGAAAATGTAGTATTCGTCAGTCTCGAAGGCGATGCCGTACATGTTGATGATGAAAGGGCAGGGTGACAGGTAGAGCGAGATGCTGTACTCGCGCAGGAAACTCTTCAGCTTGGTGGTTTTCTTCCGCAAGAACTTCAGAGCCATTTTTGTGCCTGAAGGCAAAGAGAGAGAGAGAGAGAGAGAGAGAGAGAGAGAGAGAGAGAGAGAGATTGAGTTTTAAAGCATTACTGATTATTCTGCCGATGGCACAGAGTTAATGGCCTACTCGTGAGATCTGAATGTGATGCATCAAATGTCAAGCTGAGACAATGTCAGGTCACGCGTTAATGTGGGAAATAAATGGCAACAGCTCTGATTCTGACCAACTTATTATGAAGCAAGTTTGATAGAAATCCAGAAGGAAGTTTCTCATTTAATTACAGTGGGGGAAATAAGTATTGAACGCTTCATGTTTTTTCCTGGGAATAATATTTCTAAAGCAGCTGTTGACATGGAATTGAACCAGATTTTGGTAAAAACCCAAACAATACAAACATAAAAATAAAACAAAACAAAAAAATCTGAAAACTGAATTGTGTGTAATAACAATGGCATGACACAAGGAGAAAGTACTGAACCACTGAAACATATCTAATACTTTATATAAAAGGTTTTTGGTGACAGTATGATAAAGACACCGCTCATGTGGAGAATGAAGTCACATGCATTGCTCAGGTGTGAGTTTTTCACAGACTTCAACAGAGTGTAAAAATCTTGATGGTTCTGTGGGTCTCATCAATGAAATCTGATCTTTATTTTGTGTTTTATATTGGATTGAAGTCAGGTGATTGGCTGGGCCGTTCTACAGCTTGATTTTCTTTCTCTGAAAGCATTGAGATTTTCCTTGGCTGTTTTGGAACATCGTCTTGCTGAAATGTCCACCCTGGTTTTATCTTCATCCTCCTGCTAATGTAGACGTTGGACTGAAGCAGCTAATATTCATTTACACTGATGAAGGGCAGAGGGTTGCTTAAGAACTACTGAGAGATATCATCTGCTGTCTGGGCTTTCACTGCCTTTATACACCTCTCTTTCTTCATGTGTTCAATACTTTTTCCCTGCATCATTTCATTTTATTACGCATAATTTAGTTTGTAAACTAATTAGATCTGTTTTCTTTGCACATATGGATCTCTTTGGTTGTTACCAACATCTGCTGAAAATTTCAAGTCATTTCAAGGCACATTTAGACATATTTTTTCTGAGAAAAATGGTGACGTCTTCAATAGTTTCCCCGCTGTAACTTCTCTTAAGTTCCTTTTTAAATGTGTTGGACAATGAATAAGAGAAGGCAAATGCTTCTAGCCACACAAGTCTGATTAATTGGAGTGCAGTAAATGCTTTGTATAATGCCGAGCCACCAGTCATTTTTGCTTTCAAACTGCATCCACCATTAGATACACGGTCTGCTCATTTGCCTTTGTTCTGTGCAGGTTTTTCCAGTGCAAATAGAGACATTTGTTCCATATTGTATATGAAATCCATATTTTTTGTCATGGTATCAGAGCATTTCTTTTATCTTTGCCATGATGACAGCACAATATTTTACTAGATATTTTCCAAGATACTAGTATTCAGCTTGAAATGCAGTTTAAAGGCTTAATTAGGTTAATTAGGCAATTTAGGGGTAATTAGGCAAGTCGTTGTATAACAGTGGTTTGTTCTGTAGACAATTGAACAAAAAAATATATGCTTAAGGGGGCTAATAATGTTGACCTTAAAATGGTTTAAAAAAATAAAACTGCTTTTATTCTAGCTGAAATAAAACAAATAAGACATTCTCCAGAAGAAAGAATATTATAGGAAATACTGTGAAAAATTCCTTGCTGTGTTAAACATAATTTGAAAAAAATCCCCGGTAGGGCTTCATCACAAGGAGTTTGACTTAAACTGTATCTGCCAATTTTTCCACTGTTTTTGTGATGCAAACAGAAATTTTATAGGCGTATTGTTTTCTGCTACTCAATTATCACGTTTAGTCACCCTTAAATGATACAAACTGTGGCTGTCGGTTGCATAGCCTTATCAAGGTCTTAAATGAAAAGACATTTGGAGCAGATTTTGCCTGCGAGTCACTATTGAAGGTCTTTGCATAACACTGCAGAAGGTTAAGCAGTTGCTAAACACTTTGAAAGGAAGGTCAAACGAACCCCCGCCCCCAACTTTGTTATTACATAACACAACAGATAGCAGAAGCTGCCTGTGTGTTTAAGATAAAGGCCTTCACAAAGGGCCGTCATTATAAGCGGCAGTGACAGATGCACCTGCTCAAGCAGATGACAGACAATCTGTCACTACACCAGGTGGATCCTTAGTGGGAATTATTGCATTATGCAAAAACACAGACACAAATGTATTTACTACTTGGACAGATATACAGCTATGGGGACAATTTGGAAACACTTGTTCAAATGCCTTTCCAGATACGCAGTTAATATTTGTTGTATTGTATAAAATAATTAATTATATTTCTCATTCAATTTCCTTTGGCTTAGTCCCTTATTTATTAGGGTTTGCCACAGTGGAATGGACCGCCAACTATTCCAGCATATGTTTTACACAGTGGATGCCCTTCCAGCTGCAACCCAGTACTGGGAAACACCCACACACTCTCACATTCACACACACACTCATACACTACGGCCAATTACGTTTATTCAATTCACTTATACCACGTCTTTGTACTGTGGGGGACCAACGTCACACGAATATGGGGAGAACATGCAAACTCCACACAGAAATGCCAACTGGCCCAGCCGGGACTCGAACCAGCGAGCTTCTTGATGTGAGGCGACAGTGCTAACCTCTTCGAAATTAAAATAAGTAAAATAGGTTTAAGGACCAAATCTCATTATAGTGGCTTATTAATTACTAAGATATTGGCTGTGTATTTGTACATATACATTTATACTGATGTGTTAAAATACATAAATCCACTTATACATTTTCTGCATGATCTTATTCTACATGCCTAATCCTACTCAATACCTAAACCCCAACTACTACCTTAATAAATTTTAATAAGCAGCAAATTATGAGTTTATTGAGGCAAAATGTCATAGTTAATGGTTTATTAACAGTGAGAATTGTATGAGGCGCCGGAGTGGACAAAAGTCAAGCGAACACAGAGAGACCGAGTACGCGCGAGAGACACCGAATGCGCGCGACAGAGAGACCGAGTGGACGCGAGAGAGACCGAGTGCACGCGAGAGAGACCGAGTGTTTGCGCGCAAGAGAGACCGAGTGTGCGCGAGAGAGACCGAATGTTTGCGCGCGAGAGAGACCGAGTGTTTGCGCGCGAGAGAGACCGA
>CAIGQV010016663.1:3307440-3322028 GCA_903798115.1 Danio jaintianensis | reverse complement strand
TTTGCGCGCGAGAGAGACCGAGTGTTTGCGCGCGAGAGAGACCGAGTTTTGGCGCGCGAGAGAGACCGAGTGTTTGCGCGCGAGAGAGATCGAGTGTTTGCGCGCGAGAGAGACCGAGTTTTGATTAAACCCATATAAAGAAAAGATAATATATCAGTTAGTTAATAAACTGTTAATAAATTTTTACATAATAAAATATAATTGTGGCCTATATTTACTGGTGCTCAACATATCTGCTCAAAGTTTAATACATTAAGTATAGATGCATTTTCCAAATTATGTTTTTTAATTTACATGATCACTTTCAGTATTTGTTTAGGACACACCAGAGTAATAAACAGCATTTTAAAGTCAGCAAAACTAACAAAACGTGTCCTCTTTACATTACATTAAATTGAACCCATGGAAACTAATTAGTAAACATAGTAGTATTAGTAATAGTAATTAATAATAGTAACTTTAATAGTGGCGACGCGGTGGCGCAGTGGGTAGCACGTTCGCCTCACAGCAAGAAGGTCACTTGTTCGAGCCTCGGCTGGGCCAGTTGGCATTTCTTTGTGGAGTTTGCATGTTCTCCCCGTGTTCGCGTGGGTTTCCTCCGGGTGCTCCGGTTCCCCCACAAGTCCAAAGACATGCGGTATAGGTGAATTGGGTAAGCTAAAATTGTCCGTAGTGTATGTGTGTGAATGGGTGTGTATGGATGTTTCCCAGAGATGGGTTGCGGCTGGAAGGGCATCCGCTGCGTAAAACATATGCTGGATAAGTTGGCGGTTCATCCCGCTGTGGCGACCCCAGATTAATAAAGGGACTAAGCCGAAAAGAAAATGAATGAATGAATGAACTTTAATAGTCTCTCGGTCTCTCTCGCGTGCACTCGGCCTCTCTCGCGCGCCAGCATTCGGTCTCTCTCGAGCGCGCATTCGGTCTCTCTCGTGCGCACATTCGGTCTCCCTGTGTTCGCTTGACTTTTGTCCACTCCGGCGCCTCATAGAATTGTACCTTTAAATAAAAGTGTAACCAAAAAAGAGGGACAGTTAACAAATTGGATTTGCATTGACTAAAAATGAATAAATACTAAAAACATGGGACCACATTTGTTGTTTTGCAAAATCTTTACAACAAAACAATAATTATGTTTTACTTAAACACATAACTACAGATCAAAAACCAGACAGATTGAGTACTTTCAAATAGTCTCTTATTTTGTTCCATAGCTGTATATTCTCTTAAGCACTCGAGTATAGTCTTCTGTACACTGTGAACATCCCATAATGTTTTGACATATAATACTCTTCCCTTTGTTGACATGTTGTTGTATTTACACATATATCAGAAGGCTTGTCTTTTTATAAACAGTTAAAAGGCTTTGTAATGTATAGCAGAGCCTGCACTGTCAAAAATATCCATAAATTAGTCATTTTTTCGTATTTTGGGATTCATGTTTTAATTTTTCCCCATTTATTTATGCTTTTGAATTGCATTATGGGATCTTGATCTTTCTTCCGACATCTTTTAACCTTGAAAAGTTTGAAAAAGTGACTTTTATTAACATTTTAATAGTTTAAAGTGATATATTGTCTGGGTTGGCGTTGTATATTACGCTACAAAAACCTTGTAATAATCTGCCAGCACGTTTTCTGTTATTCTACAGACTTATTTGTCTCTATATGTTACATACGGGTCGGGTGACAACAGAGTGAGGATCCACGTGCAGCTTTATTCAGAGTCGTAAGACAGGTAATGGTCAAACACAGGAGCAAAAAGGTGCATACAAGGAAATCCGGAAGCAAAGTCAGGTCACAGGCAAATGGTCGATACAGGCGGCAGACAATGTAAACTAGAGAACAAGGCAAAGGTCAAACACGGAGAGACTAAACCAGAAGAACGCTTCGTAATGTTACAGGTTATAAACCAACAAGACTCAGCAACGTGAGTGTCAATCTGAGCAGTTATATACTCTGAGTAATCAATCCTTGAGCAGCACCCAGCTGTGTGTGTGTAATCAAAGGTGAACCGGAACAGGTGTGAGTGAGGTGCATGACAGGATTTGTAGTTCATATGCTGACAGGATTGTAGTCTGGGTGATAATGAATGTTCTCCAGCGATCTATAAGGGTTAGATCACTGGTGATCGTGACAATATATATATGATTTCTTATACATTATATTATTTCAAACTACTAAAATGTCAAAAAAAGTCACTTTGTTAAACATTAAAAGTCAACAGGGCAGAGATTAACATCCCATAATGCAATTCACAACCGTAAATAAACTGAAAACAAATAAATATGGAAACTGTTAATTAACAGATATTTTTTACAGTGTGGTTAACCATGGTTTTATATAGTTGGCCACAGGTAACTTTATTCTGAATGCCTTCCTATTCTGAAAAGGGCTGAAGTCAAGCTTTCAACATGTGCTGAAATCCACAACCTGCCAAGATGACGTCAATTACATTCCCTACCACAGTGTTTCCCAACCCTGTTCCTGAAGGCACACCAGCAGTACACATTTTCAAGCTCTTCCAAATCAAACACACCTGAATCAACTCATCAGAACATTAGAAGAGACTCCAAAAGCTGAAGTTAATGGGTCAGATAAGGGAGACATCCAAAATATGTTCTGTTGGTGCACCTCCAGGAACATGGTTGGGAAACACCGCCCTACCAAGTAAAAGAAATCAATCTGCGAGCCGTAATAAAAGCAGTTGAGCATGAGCAGCAGTAAAACACGGTAAATGATCCTCTCTGCTGCTGATAATCGCACACCTGCAGAACTAACACTCGCATCATTTATCCACTCCAGTCTGGTTGCTAGGAGATGAATGGAGACGAGCAGAGCAACAGCATTGACATTTTGTTCCTTTTAAAAAACGCTTTGGGCAATAAAACATTTGAATAGTCAGAAGACGGGAGATGTTATGTAGCAGTATCCCACATTTGGATATGGCTGGAGATTGAAAAGTGGCAAACAAGCCTGAATATTGAATCCAGGCATCAGAATTGTTCATTTATTTTTCTTGGAAGAGACAAGAGACATGCAGGGATAGCTCTACTGATCTATAATAGAGTCATATATAGCCATTCTATATTGGATAGTTCACCCAAAACTGAAAATCAGTCATCATTCACTCACCCTTCACGTGTTTCAAACCTTTATGAGTTTGAAAGACACAAAAGAAGGTATTTTTGATGAAACCTGTAATCATTGACTTCCATAGTATTTGTTTTCTTACTACGGATGAGGATGGATTGCAGTATGAAGCTGTCCTTAAAACTCATAAAGGTTTGGAGCCTGTCATGCTCACCAGCGATCGAGGACTGCAATTCAGTCATGAACTACAAATCCCTTTATTCCGCTACACATACACCGGGTTTCACTTCCACTGATCACAAACGCAGTTGAATCCTGTCACTATTGATTGTTTGGACTATTTATACACCATGCACCGGTTTGTCATTGCTGAGTCGTTTGTTTTTGTATGGTATGTTGTAGGGTTGGGCGATGTTGACCAATTTGGCATCGTACGATGTCTAATGTGAAACATCGCGATGGACGATGGCATAGGCGGCTTATGAATAATTAATTCTTTTATAACGAATTATAATTTGATTTGTACGATTTACCGTTTCAACTACCTGACCCGCATGGTCTTTGTTTTACCCATAACCAAATCATAAATAAATAAAGTTAAGTTACACACAAATTACCACCTGTCAATCACTTTTTCCGCGGGACTCTGGCATGAATAGGCAGCGATCTGTGTCCTTATAATGGCGTCGACAAACTTGGTTGGTTAAAAGGGTGCACAACCAACAGGAACCAACCAACAGTATCTGAGGTTTTCGCTAAAATTACTAAGTACAAGCGTGAAAGCGAAAGATTGAAGCAGTGTACTGATGCTGTGACACCTGATAGATTCAAAAGACAGAAGAGTCGTTAGATGGAGACAAGATTAATTAAATATCACGTTTAACAACTATAGTGAGACGCGATCCAGCGGTACATCCTTGATAAACTGTCCGACGTGCACTGCTCTCTGGGGTTTTGTGCTCAGCGGGCCCGCTGACTGCTGGAGCTCAGACGCGCGTGTATGCTGCAGCGCATGACTGTGTGTGTTTGTGTGTGGTCACGTGATGTGCGTTTTCAACGGTATAGTGTGGACGGAGATCTTTTCAGAAATGCTAGATGAAACGCCAGTGTGGACGTGGATCGTTTTCGTTCTAAAATGCCATTTTAAAACTAAGACGTGTTAGTGTAAACGGGGCCCTGTGTGTGTGTGTTTTTCGCGAGCGGGTTGCTGCGACGGGGGTGGGGCGGAGGATCGCAATGCCGGCTCAGCATTGTGACGTCTATCGACCCAACCCTAGTATGTTGTGCATGCTGTGTTCCCGTATCTTGCCTTAGTTTGTTGTTTTGTTTATTATTGTTCTTTTGATACTTTGATTTTTGGATGTCCCGTTCTTTTTCTGTTATCTGCATGATTATTTCTTCATTAAATGCACTTGGATCCTACCTTTTTGTATCCGTCTCTTCAACGTACCATGACAGAACCACTTGAGGTTGAGTAAATAGTAAGTTTTCACTTTTTGGTGTGAACTATCCCTTTAAATGTTCATTTGAGCAACTTTTAATAATGCACATTATGAGTAAATTATTTCCATTTTTGGGTGAACTGTGCCTTTGAGTGGTAGTGATTTTCTGGCTGGTAAACACACTCTTCCTCCTGATACTATAGATGTAATGTGTGTGAGGTGTTGGAAGAAAATGCGCTCAAATGGGAACATTTATGAGGCCTGCAGGACTGCTGTGTCATCCTCTCAGTTCTGTGAATAATAAATGATCCGTACACTGATGGGGCGTTTGGATGCTGGCAGATGGTGTGTTTTGCATCTCTTTGAAACCTCAAGGATGCAGACGGCACACAGGGGAGTTTTAGAGGCTATTGACCACCGTATGCTTGTGAACAGAAAGGTAAACATGACAGATTGAACAGGATATCAGTGGACAGAGGTTTGTTTGTTTTTTAGGATTGCCTTTATGATGGTCTAATTATTCGCTAATGATAAGAAAGAAGATTGTGTTTTGGTTGGTGATTCCCAGAATGGGTTTCATCAAGGCTCCTGGACTAGCTCAACCTGAAAGACCGCATCCGTAATTTAGCAGTGCAATAAAATCACCTGCTAAATGAGCTTCAACGGCAGGTTTTTTCACAGAAGAACGGCATTTGAGCATTGAGTGACCTGCAGGTTTCCCACTGTACTTCCAGTTCTTGGAAATTACTGTTTGTGTGACAGTAAGCAATTGTGTGAGCTAGCATTTGTGTACATTCTTACATTTTGTCCAAAGCGACTCACAATTGAGGAGACCAAGCTACTGTGTAACGCTACAAAGTGTAAGCTACTGTTTGTGTAAGCTCCCTTGCGAAAATAATCATGGTTATACTATAGTAACCATATTTAAACTATGGTTTTTGTAGTAAAATCACAGTAACTATAAAATGAACTGTGGTTTTACTATGGCATTTGAAGTAAAACCATAGAAGGCTAACCATAAAATTAACTATAGTTTTACTACTGCATTTAGCACTTAGTAGCTCACACAATTAGATTAGATTTTTGGAAATCACCAAGCGTCCCTCCCCCCTAAGGTCCCATGACCCCCCCGGGGGGTCCCGACCCCCACTGTGGGAACCACTGTTCTAATATACCAAAAAAGTAAAGTGTTTCCAGTTAAAGCTGCATTACTCCTTTACATTTTTCTGATGATTGAAAACACTGTGATTGTCCTTTTGAAGCCACTATAAATGCTAAATCAAGAATGGCATTTGCTGAACCATATAGTGGAGTTCTGAATATACGCTATGTATGCATGTATGAGTGAATAAATGTATGAGAACTGTAGGTTGCAGCACTTTCTCAGAAAACCATTTTTGCTGTGGTCAAACAAACTAAACTTTGGTGTCATATGGCCGTGCATTCACGTCACAAGCTCTAGTGTGAAAACGCACGTAATAGCTGTGAACTGCGGTATTCGTTTGATCTACAGGATCATGAAATATGACAGATGACTGATAAATAATGCATGACTTCACAGGATTGAGAGAAATGTGTATCTGTGTGTGTTTGTAAGTGTAGGTGGTTTTTATTTTGTGTGCAAACATTCTTTGTCAGTTTGATCGGGAACGTTTCCCACAGGAAGGAAAAACCACAAATGAGATCTGTTTCTAGTCCTAGACATCAGTTAATATTAAACAATGAGCGAATAACAATCTCAGTCATCTACTAAATCATATTGTGTGTACCCTGATTTATGATGGAACATTATTTGGCATGCATTTTTACAAATTTGAGCACTCTTACAAATTTGTTGCTGCCTTAATTTTTTGACAATTTTATGACAAGGGTCACATATCATAAGTTTGTTAAATAAAGATGCATGACATAAAGGTCGAAAACATCTCAACTGTGTACTGCGCATCAAGTTATGAGAACCAACCAATCAGCTTTACACTGTGTATGGATCATACATTTCAGTAATAACTAATTACTAGACTAATTACTTCACACAAACACTGCAGTGCTTTTAATTTCCTCCATAAATAAAGCTTGTATTAGAGCTGCAGCAAGAATTTGTCAGTAGTGAATCCCCAGAGGGCACCGTTAATGGTTTCTTAGCAACAACAGACGCCACAGGAGTGCGAGGCCAGAAGTGCATTGAAATTGGCAAAGTAAGCAGTGTGCCTTTTTGTTTTCAATGCAGTTTTGGATGCAATATGTGAGCGACACCCAAGTCATTACCACTTACATCAATTAAAATCACTAAAAACATTATCATTTATAATTTGTGTAACATATGTAAAGAAAGTTGAAACCTGATTAACTTAGTACAATAAATAACATATAAACTGTAAAAATCACTGGCATGATTTCAATGGTTTTTCAAAAACTGTAAACATTTACAGTAAAAATCTCTGACCTGGTTCACAGTAAGTTTCCTTAATATACAGTTGAAATCAGAATTATTAAACCTCCTCTGAAAAATTTTCTTTTTTAAATATTTCCCAAATGATGTTTAACAGAGCAAGGAAATTTTCACAGTATGTCTGATAATATTTTGTCCACTGGAGAAAGTTTTATTTGTTTTATTTGGGCGAGAATAAAAGCAGTTTTTAATTTTTAAAAAAATATTTCAAGGTCAAAATTATTAGTCCCTTTAAGCAATATTTGTTTCCGATAGTCTACAGAACAAACCACTGTTATGCAATGACTTGCCTAATTACCCTATCCTGCCTAGTTAACCTAATTAACCTAGTTAAGCCTTTAAATGTCACTATAAGCTGTATAGAAGTGTCTTGAAAAATATCTAGTCAAATATTATTTACTGCCATCATGGCGAAGATAAAATAAATCAGTTATCAGAAATGAGTTATTAAAACTATTATGGTTAGAAATGTGTTGAAAAAAAATCTTCACTCCGTTAAACAGAAATTGAGGAAAAAAATAAACAGGGGGGCGAATAATTCTGACTTCAACTGTCTATATGGCGAATAACCATATGTTGACTCTCCCAGAATTCCCTGCATGGCACTTTACTTTTTATGCTTTTTTTGGTTGAAAATACTATGGTTCTATTTAGTGTTTTTTCTCATCAGATATGAACTTAGTTTTATGTTACCTTTATGCTAATTTTATGTGTATTACCATGATGTTGTTTAGTAGTTGAATGACTGAATGACTTTGAGTACCTTCCATTGAGTGTTATTATTTTTTCCTGTTGGTTTTACCAAAGATTGGTGTGTAACACTAAAATTTCTTTTATGGTTTCTACTGTATTTTTGACAGTTTTTAACTTAAAATTTGACAGATTTTTTATAGGGTATGTTCAGGGCCGGAGCATGGGGCGTTCGGGTACTCCGCCTAGGTCGCCTCTACGGACGCACTGGCCCTGGGTATGTTACATATGACTTTTGTCATGTTTCCATGACATTTTGTTCATATAATTTTTTGCAGTGTATGTTTTGATATTTTCAAAAAAGTTAAACATCAATGAATGTTTAAACAGTTCAGTACATTAAACAGTAAAGTTGAGTGCAAGTACCGTAAATATGGCCTGATAACGGAAGCTCTTAGCATCAGTCCTGTCAGATATGGACTTATATTTGTGCCACAATTGATGCAATGTCAGCTGACTCACTTGTTCAGCATAAACCCAGTGTTACAATATGACAGAAATGCAGCCAATCAGATGGTTTCTAAACTCTGATTGGCTGGCTTGACAACCAAACACAATCACAACCAATTTGTTGCAATACACATGACTGTGGAAGAGGTCTAAGCATAGTCAATTGTTAAAGTCTAACAAGTGGTAGAGATTTGATCTTTAAAATTAATAATTTACTCTGTGTCGTATATTCCTCTTCAGCAGTTGTGATTGGTTGTCAAGCCAGCCAGTCAGAATTTAGAATTTTTTTTAGAATATAGATTGGCTGGATTTCTGTCATATTGTAAGACTGGGTTTACAGTATGTTCAGCAAGCGAGTCAGCCAACGTTGCATTTGCAAAAAAAGTGGCCAGCACAACCTCAAGCTGCGGTCACACTAGAGTTTGTTTGAGAATGCGAAATTCTTTAGTACGGCACTGAGAAAAGGGGCAGTATAAAACAAGATGATTAGATAATTGATAAAGCGAGCAGGGCAGCACGGTGGTGCAGTGGGTAGCACAATCGCCTTACAGCAAGAAGGTCGCTGGTTCGAGCCCCGGCTGGGTCAGTTGGCATTTCTGTGTGGAGTTTGCATGTTCTCCCCGTGTTGGCGTGGGTTTCCTCCGGGTGCTCCGGTTTCCCCCCACAAGTCCAAAAACATGTGGTATAGGTGAATTGGGTAAGCTAAAATTGTCCGTAGTGTATGTGTGTGAATGAGTGTGAATGGATGTTTCCCAGTGATGGGTTGCAGCTGGAAGGGCATCCGCTGCGTAAAACATATGCTGGATAAGTTGGCGGTTCATTTCGCTGTGGCGACCCCAGATTAATAAAGGGACTAAGCCGAAAAGAAAATGAATGAATGAATAAAGCGAGCAATTTCTCCATATTTTCAATTTCTGTACAGAGGTCACATTTTGATCTTCTATTGGTCTCACGCAATCACGTGATGCAATTTTGCACCAAACTCGAACTTTTGGAATGCAGCGACAGGCGAAACTTGTCACACGAAGTTGCATTTCCAGTCTGCCGCGTTCGCATATGTATGAATGGAAGTCTATGCTATATTAACGCCTGTGCAACAAGCCAGTGTACACATTCGAAACATGATCTTTTGCACACAAAACGGTTAATGCATGGGCAACAAGCCATTTCGCGCACTCAAAACATGATCTTTTGCATGAACTTTTTTTGTGTGCACAAAACATTATCTTTCGAGCACAGAATTGTGGCACAAATATAACTCCACAGTCAATCTCCTTCAACCCACCTCTGATCTTGTGGACGACAAGGTCCACTTTGCCATAGGTGCCCTTGCCGAGCTCCCGGATGACCTCATAGTACTTATTGAAGTCCAGCTTTTCCAGGTTTTCGGCGGTGATGAGCTGCAGCTCCTCCAGGATGTCAATGGAGGAACGGGACACGAGCGGTGAGGAGCTCATCATTCCAGAGAGACAAAACAACGGAGATGAGTAACAAGTCTGAAAAGACAAGGAAAAGAAGGACAGGTTGTTAATGAAATACATTATATACAAATGTCATTTCACGATACAAGTCATCTCATGTCCTGATAATAATATATGTTAGGGATAAAGTACATCCAGGAGGTTGTTATCACAGAATAAAGCTTGACAGGCTTATTGGCAGCCTGACGCAAAGCGGAGCACTGTTGAATATGACTGAAGGGCTTTATTCTGCAGAAAAACAACTTGCCTGGATGTACTTTATTCTGCTTATTACATGGCTACTTGCCACAAAACAGAAACATTAGACACAAAACATTGTTCTGAGGCATAATAGTTTATTAGTTCTTTAATTAAAGGCAAGCAGATACAAATGAATGTGGATGTAAGTATATGGATTTGAACGTATTCATTCATGGTCAAGGTGATTCGAGGTTCCCGGATGAGCCTGCGTTATTTAGCGGTTGTTATCTGGGAATAACATACCTTAGAATTTGTTAACTGACCAATCAGAATAGGGTCTTCCAGACAAACATGGTACCATTGTTATACACAGTACCATTTCTGTAAATTCAATAAATTAATATTTTATTTACATTTACCACATGTAAATAACTATTTCGTTTTAACAACTTAAAGCATATACAGTGGTCCCTCGTTAATTGCGGGAGTTACATTCTAAAAATAGCCTGAAAAAGGGTGAAATCCGTGAAGTAGTCCGCTTTATTTTTTACAATTATTATATATGTTTTAAAGGGCACCTAGTTTACCCCTTTTTCCAGATTTAATATAAGTCTTTTGTGTCTCCAGAATGTGTCTGTAAAGTTTCAGCTCAAAACACCCATCAGATTATTTATTATATCTTTCAGAAGTTTGTCATTTTTTTAGCATCTTGTAGCTGTTTTTGTGGACTGTGCCTATAATGCTAGTCCTCCCCGCCCACCGTTCCCACGTGCCTGTCAGTGTGCCTCAATCTCCGCCCTCGACTGCCTCAGATAACAGACAGACATGAAGGAAGCAGATCTCACGTAACGTTTGTGAGAAATATTACAGTAAGAACTTTCCCAATGATTATTTGATGTATTTGTTGTGTAGTTGCAACGATGAGTCACACACTATGTCATTACAAAGTTCACGCACACACACAGATACACACACAGCGGACACACACACACAGACAGCACGCGCGTTTAGCTTTGCACTGTTTTTGCATGGCAAATGTGACAGGATACACATTAATATCCACTGCTGTATGGATATCCGTTATGTTAATGTACAAAATAAACCTGATTTAACGTCCACAAACCGGGATTGAAGCGTCTTCTTTTATAATTGTACTGACGCAGCTGTGGTGATGAAGTAAAGCTGAAGTAAATCGCTGTAATTCATTACAAACATGCACTGTTTTAAACACGTGTTAAACTTGTAAAACTCACTCTTGATCACATTTGATGATGATTGATGATCACAGAGAACTGAACAGATCTTTAATTCCCAGTTGGTCTGTGCACGTCCTGTCTTGTTGATGTGATTACACGCATTACTACGAAGACATGTTAATACGCAGCTGTCAAACAATTCGGAATACCCTCGAAACTTTGGAATACCCTTCCTACTGAGCTTCGTACAATCACTGACCTGCCACTTTTTAAAGCCAAGCTTAAGACCCACTTGTTTAAATTAGCTTTTAATGTATGGCACTGACACTTCTTTATGTTTTAATGTTTGTTGTATTGGCGGTTCATTCCGCTGTGGCGACCCCAGATTAATAAAGGGACAAAGCCGAAAAGAAAATGACTGAATGAATGTTTGTTGCATTTTATTGATATTTCTTGTATAGTTTTGCATTGTCTGCTTTTTTGATGTGCTGTATAATTTGTTTTTACTTGTGTAAAGCACTGTAGTCAACCATGGTTGTAGTAAAGTGCTATATAAAATAAAGGTTGATTGATTGATTGATTGATTGATTGATAATATGAAACTATAGACTTTTTTTGTCCATATGATATACAGTTGAAGTCAGAATTATTAGCCCCCCTATATTTTTATTTCCCCAATTTTTGTTTAACGGAAAGAAGATTTTTTTCAACACATTTCTAAACATAATAGTTTTAATAACTCATTTCTAATAATTGATTTATTTTATCTTTGTCATAATGACAGTAAATAATATTTTTCAAGACACTAGTATTCAGCTTAAATTGACATTTAAAGGCTTAAGTCGGTTAATTAGGCAAGTTAGGGTAATTAGGTAAATCATTGTATAACGATAGTTTGTTCTGTAGACAATCGATAAAAAAAATACTGCTTAAGGGGACTAATAATATTGACCTTAAAATGGTTTAAAAAAATTTTTTTAAACTGCTTTTATTCTAGCCGAAATAAAACAAATAAGACTTTCTCCAGAAGAAAAAATATTCTAGGAAATACTGTGAAAAATTCCTTGCTCTGTTAAACATCATTTGGGAAATATTTGAGGAAAAAACTCACAGGATGGCTAATAATTGTGACTTCAACTGTATATATCATCATATTGCACAGCCCTACCCTGAATGAACTGGCGTCCCATTGTGCACGATTGCATCAGACAGAAATTTAGTCGCCCGCATCATCAAAGTTACAGAGACTGTGGGACCGGCTAACTAACACAAACCAGTGCTTATGTAACTCGTGCATCCCACAGCTCACTGATCTCCAGTCTGTCCTTTGGTGGCTCTTTCATGTGCACAGCTTCACAGGCGCTGCTTCTGAAATGAGCACGTATGAGAGGAACCGAGCTGAACAAAAGATCAGAGCTCAGAGACTGATGAGACCGCTCCTTTGTACAGCTAAAATCACATCGTTCCATAGGGCTGTTTGCTTCCGCACCGCCAAACCCTCGCAGAAAGGTGTTAGAGGACAGACCGGCCTGTTGTGTAACACCATTCCTTTTCCATTTTTTTAACTAGCACGCACTGTACTGGTACAAGAAATGAGCTCGGTAACAAAATAATTACAAGTAAAATCAAACACAATATATCGTTTCAGCATCGATATCGCAATATGTGCATCCACAATAGTCACATCGCAGGATCTGCAATGTCAAGCCAGTATTATAATTGACCACATTTCAAAACACTCATGATTTGTGGAGTCATTGCAATGTTTATCTATAAAGTTACCAATGCTTTGAGCAATTATGTGTGTATTTTAGGGCCTGTGTGAGGATTTCAAGTCAGTTTAAAGCATTTAGCCATTACGTTTCTGACTTTAACTGTATTTGTGTTTAAATATACATGACTATAAGTATGGTTATTACTTTTGTGTTTGTGATTATGCTGATTTTATGACAGAAAACCATAACGCACTGGGTATTTCATTTGTACAGTATCATTGCTCTACTGTATTTCTCAATGTTTGTGATTGGATTATTGTAATCTATGCAGATGCCTTACGAAATCATTCCAATGTAAATAAAATTATGAATACTTGTCAACCTATTGATATTCACCTGGTGATATTACACTCAATATCGCAATACATATCGTTGAAAAATTCCTTCATTCATTTTCCTTTGGCTTAGTCCCCTATTTATGAGGGATCGCCACAGTGGAATGAACCACCAACTATTCCAGCATATGTTTTACACAGCGGATGCCCTTCCAGCTGCAACCCAGTACTGGGAAACATCAATACACGCTCACATTCACACACACACTCATACACTACGGACAATTTAGCTTACCCAATTCACCTATAGCGCATGTCTTTGGACTGTGGGGGAAACCGGAGCACCCGGAGGAAACCCACGCAAACACGGGGAGAACATGCAAACTCCACACAGAAACGCCAACTGGCCCAGCTGGGACTCGAACCAGTGACCTTCTTGCTGTGAGGCGACAGTGCTAACCACTGAGCCACCATGCCGCTCATAGAAAAATTAAATATCGCTATTCAATATCACGCAACCCTAGTGTAGAGTATGAGGTAGTGATGACTGATTTTGAAGCACTGCTACTTTGAAACCTTTATGAATCGTTTGATTTGAATCAGTGGTTCGGAGTGCGTATGAAATTGGCAAGGTCATGAGATTTCAGTAAATGAGGCTTTGTTACGTCATTACTGTTTCCAAACATTTCGAAAATTCAATGGTTCTCCACTGGAGGTAATACCATAAAAAATCAACAGGAATCATACACATTTATTCAGTTCGTCCCCCAACCAAACCCCATAGGTTTATCATTGATCAGGTTTCATAGTTTTTGCCTGATCTTGGGTCAGTTTGACGAGTTTGTAGATGATAGAGACATTTTAAAATGAAAAGTAATAATAGTTACTAGGCGTCACGGTGGCGCAGTGGGTAGCACAATTGCCTCACAGCAAGAAGGTCGCTGGTTCGAGCCTCGGCTGGGTCAGTTGGCATTTCTGTGTGGAGTTTGCATGTTCTCCCCGTGTTGGCGTGGGTTTCCTCCGGGTGCTCCCCGTCCAAAGACATGCGCTATAGGTGAATTGGGCAAGCTAAATTGTCCGTAATGTATGTGTGTGAATGAGCCTGTATGGATGTTTCCCAGTGATGGGTTGGATAAGTTGGCGGTTCATTCCGCTGTGGAGACCCCAGATTAATAAAGGGACTAAAACGAAAAGGAAATGAATGAATGAATAATAGTTATTAATAACAGTTATGTCTCATTGGCATCATGGAACAAACATTAAGTCTTGTAAAGGTATAAAAGATTGCATATTATGCAGACAGTTAATATTTAATGATATTACGTGAATGTTTTAGCATTATTTTTGAAAAAGTCAATTTTAACAGATGTTTTGACTGAGTTTTTGTTGCATTTACACGGTTCTGACCAGCTGGTGTCCCTAGCATGTGGTGTTGCGAACGCTTCGAAATAGTTAATCATTTTGCGAAGCAACTTGTTCAATTGTTTTAGAGCTTTGA
>CAIGQV010016663.1:3248998-3275003 GCA_903798115.1 Danio jaintianensis | reverse complement strand
GCTCTGATTGGTCAGATGACTCTACTCTGCTCTGATTGGTCACATGACTCTACTCTGCTTTGATTGGCCAGATGACTCTGCACTATTCTAATTGGTCAGATGACTCTACTCTGCTCTGATTGGCCAGATGACTCTACTCTGCCCTGATTTGCCAGATTTCACTTCTCTGCAATGATTGAACAGATTACTCTACTCTGCTCCGACTGGCCAGATGACTGTACTCTGCTCTCATTGGTCAGATGACTCTACTCTGCTATGATTGGCCAGATGACTCTATTCTGCTCTTATTGCTCAGATTACTCTACTCTGCTCTGATTGGCCAGATGACTCTATTCTGCTCTGATTGGTCAGATGACTCTGCTCTGATTGACCAAAATGACTATTCTAGTCTTATTGGTCAGATAACCTTGCTCTAATTATTGTGGTTTATATCTATATATCATATCTAAATTTCAGCTCTTTTACAGCATTTATTAGCACAGCAATATAACCAATAATGGCTTTGGTTTTACCGTATACATTTGAGCACAAGCCTTCAGTGAGAGTGCACTATAGGTGGATTTGATGGGCAGTCAATGAGGACCACAGGCTGTGATATTTAAATCACAGATTGTAAAATGTTATGCTATCTAACAGTCAAAGTAGTTCAGAACATTTAACTTGTGCAGTCTGATATTTCTGTTCTAGTTTAACAGGATATTCAGAGTGTGAAAGGGTGGCACTTGGTCGTATAAATAGAAAATTGATTGGATCACGAGAAGCCGCTGTTACATGCCTGAGAAGAGAATGTAAGAGGAATTGATGATAATGTCAGCTGAAAAGTCATAACAGAGGCAAGCCAGTCATTACAGATTGTCTTCTCTTTGAAATAGCACGCATGGATGAATTATTCACAACAAGATATTCTGTTCTGTTTAGATACTTTTCTTTGCTCTTAGCATACACATTATGCCTATAACCTTCTGTGTTCATATGGGTTTGAAATAAGGTATAAGTATTTTCTGTTTCTGTCTACTTCTTAACCAATGAACCAGAATAAATGTTTTCCTATTAAACATTCAAGCTATATAAGTCTGACAATAATTCGTCAGAGACAGAAGACTGAGAGAGAGAGAGAGAGAGAGAGAGAGAGAGAGAGAGAGAGAGAGAGACTGGAGGAACAGCGCCATCTGCTGCTGGAAGAAAACACTGACAGACACTCACATCTCAACACAAACATTACAATAATCATAATCACAACCTTTTCTGCTTTAACCCTTCATCGGATGATGAGCCATATGGTAACATACTGTTATAATTACAATATATATTTTAAATCATAAATGTTCAAAAGTCTTGTAAAAACTCCCACTAACACTACAGTTTTTCCAGTGATTATTTCTGCAATGCAATTAGCCCTATAAAGGGTTAATAGCAAAGCAGCACATAGCCAAGAGTTATTTTGCATTGATTACTCAAACCGTATACATTAACGATGTGATCTACAGTAGTCCACATTTAAAGTGGATCAAAAATATTATTCTATAATCAATCAATACATGATTTGATAAATAATACATTAATACATATTTGTATTGAAAGCTACTGTAGAAACATATTGGTGTTGTTGAACACAAATTTTGGTTTTAGGACAACTTTGATGAAAGCTTTCGATACGAGTTAAATGTATTATTACTGTTATATTCTACTAATAAGTTGTATAGTGCCTTTTTAAGGGCTCAAAGATGCTTTACAATGAACAGTCAACAAGAAAACAATAACACTGAAAGGGTAGACAATGACGGCAAACAATACTTAGAAGACATCAGCTATCTTCAGGAAATAAGTTAGTTTTGTGTGAAGATTTAAGTAGAGCCATCTAGCCAATGAGAGCAGAGCAGGTTCTATAGCCTGAACGGAACTTCAGGACCGTGGAGAGCAACAACACACACACACACACACACACACACACACACTGCAGTAGGTGAACAGTCCAAGTACAGTAGGTATCACTGCAGCTCAGAGACCTAGTGGGAGTTATGGTGCAAGTAGGTTGGTATAGGGTTGTGGTAGGTGTAGACGTTAATAAAACACAACAGGTTGGACTCATGTCATGTACAAGACATTAAACAAATCAATGAATACTCCAGCAGGTTTGTACAGCACACTTGGAGCTCAAGTTCCACTCACTTGAAGCTGACCTGTTCATTGGGAGCTGGCTCTGACCTCCGTTTATAACCATTTATAATCTCAAACATTCAGAAAGAAACACATTAATGCAATTTCGCATGCATATTTTCTGCCATTAAAGAGCCCCTAATATGGGTTTTTAAAAAATGACCTTCCATGCAGTGTGTAGCACAGCTCTAAGTGAAGTGAAATATCCAGCTAAGGCTTAAATCTGAAAATGCACCGTGTTTAAAACTATTGATTAATCTATAAAAGAGTCGACTCAGAGTGGTTCAAATGAATCGTGGAGGTAATGAGTCTTTAGCCGTGACGGCGTGACGTCGATACGAAACTTAAGCCCCGCACATTTGTTGCGCACACAGACCCGGGAAAATTGAAACCCCCGGCCCCGCCCACAAACACTGTAGAAAGAAAAAGAAGACAAACACTGTAGCAGATCCCGGTTGAATCAAGTTGCGAAGACGCTGTGCTCTGAAGTGTGAGGGAAAGTTAGTGTTACTTTCCCTACCCAAAGAAGTGACTGTGAAGAGTGGTTTATTTTTCAAGTTTATTTTTGCAAAAATACCCCAGCATTATAGCCCAGGCCTTGTGCTGTCTTCCCGTCATTTTTCTGACGAGTGCTTCAGCAATCTACATGCTTACAACGGGGGATTCATCAGCCGTTTGTTAAAGGAAGGATCAGAAAAGATTATTGATGTATGGGACTTTGTCAGAGCTTGACAGGAACTTTACAGTACACAGTTCATGGATCAGTTCCTTCCTCCATTTCACAAGTGTAAGTAACTTAAGTGCGATTAAAATAGTTGCCTCCTTGTGTTCTCTAGCTTGCAAATTATGTTTTTATTTGTGTTGTGTTACTTGTAACCGCTCCACGCGGCTTGTACTGTATCTGGTTAACTCTTTATATTAAAACCTAAAACCACTTTGTCTAAAACCACGTTGAAAACGCGTCACGTGCTGCTTTATTTACTGATTTTGAGAGCTCGCGATCCTCTGCCGTTTGTCGTTGCTATGGCCACCGTCAGCTGTTCCTACACACGTGCGGCAGTCAAGTTTCAAAATAGTTCAGCTTTTGCCACTCTGTGGATTAATACTGAATGTGTGTCAAAGTTAAGAATAGAGCTATATGCTGGTGTTAAACTGCATTGCTTTAATGCACTCCTGCATTGGGCTCACACTCTGCGCTCTGACTACTTGTTGATAAGCCGTGCTGGACATTTCTCTCTGTGTCACGCTAAACACAGTCGACCAATCGCAACAGACTGGGTCATCGGACCAATCAGCGCAGATTAGCATCGTGCTAAGAAGGGGTTTGGGAACAAATGAATCACTGAACGAATCATATGGGAGTGGTTAGGATAATTAGGTAAAAATAAATGCATATTATAAGACAATGAAAGGGTTTTTTGATCTTGCATGCAGATCAGCCTGTTGTTGGAGACCCCCAAAACCAAAATATGACCTTTTTTAATGCATAATAGGGGCTCTTTAAAACAATGGTTCACACACAAGTTCAAGATGTGTCAAGTGAGGTCACACTAAATACTGACTTTAGCCAGAAGAAGCCATTTTGTCCAGTTTAAAAAAAAAATGTGTGCACATTTCCCTTCTTTTCTGTTTGTATCTTAAAGGTGCAGTATGTAAGATTGACTAGCGGTTGAACTAGGTATTGCAGTCCAAATGTAAAATACTGGAGAGGGCTTTTTATTCACCTGGCCCCTCCGAGGAGGAGGCTGCAGCCTTGGATCCAGGCAGATCTAAGGCCCATGCAGTTTTACGGCTGGGGCAGGTTTACGGCCCTGTTGTTCCTGATGCGTTCAGTAGGGGGAGGCAGCACAGTATTATTATGAGCCTCCAGAACTTTATCATAATCATCACACCAAACCAAATGCGACACAATGAAGAGGCATGTTAAATACTCGTTAAAATATTGTTTAGCAAACGTGAATTTTTAACATTTTTAATTAGATTAAGGTCGATATGAGTGTATGTCAATACATAAACAAATTGTGTATTCGCATGCATAGACAAAACAACAGCATTGTTGTTAGTTTGGCTCATTTTTTTTAGCTAACCACATGTAGGCTAGCTACATGTAGGCTACTTTAGCCTGAATGAGAATGTCTTTCCTGGTAAGATATTTTCTAACCTGTTCTAATCTTTTTATTTATAATAATTTAATATATTTTTTAATAATTGAATAATGCATTTTCCAGCAACATTAGAATGTATGTATTTAAATATTATATATATAAAAAAATTTCAATACATTCGTCATTCATTCATACATTCATTACAATACAATACAATATATTCCAAGATCTAATTACATTACTTACATTGTTTGTCAGGTATCTAAATGGTCATTGGAATTTTAAAAAGAAGTGAATTGTTTGGCTAAATGTTCTACAGCTGCCTGGTAGTCAATACCACCTCATTCTCATCAAAGCATATCATTAATCCATATTACACTACATTGTTTGGTTATAATTTTGTTATTTTCAGAATGCAACTTTATATATAAACAATACAACAAAAAGCATATCTCTATATGAAAACGTATAACTAGGCTACAATTAACCATTACACTATCCAACTATGTGTGTTTTTAATTTTTTCTAATTAGATTTATCTCAATTAATTTGCAATTGTGCTTTTGTATATCTGAAATAGTTTGGTGAGTGTGTCATGTGTGTATATTTAAACTCATTTTCTGATACATTAACTTAGCATTTATATTTAGCTTAAAAAAAAAAGTATATCTATGCCTATATCTATGAATAGGACATTTATTAATGTGGAAGCGTTGACTTTAAATGTATTATTTGCCCATGTATCTTTCATTTCCCCTACTGGACACATCAGGAACAACAGGGGCGTAAAACTGCCTTGATCCACGTCTGCAGACGCCCCGTATAGGAGGAGGACACGGCTTCTGCTTTTTCTTTTCTTCGTTTTTAATGGCGGTACTTGCTCGCTTCAGCAGGCGTATATCAACAAATAGAGATAAAACAAAATAACTCACTAGCATACAGTGAAATTAGGACAACAAATAATCGAAAGAAAAAAAATTAAGCTCTGACTGACAGATAAATTGACATTGGTGCATTGGTTTTTTTTTCTTTCATAAGAATAAGTGTTGTTAAATAGTTATGGGATAACTTAGATGAAATGTTTAGAATAAAAGTTCAGAATAAACTGACCAGACCTTCTGGTCAGTACCTGAATGGGAGACCACATGAGTACACTAGGTTGCTGTTGGAAGTGGTGTTAGAGAAGCCAGCAGGGGGCACTCAACCTGTGGTCTGTGTGAGTCCTAATGCCCCTGTATAGTGAAGGGGACACTATACTGTCAGTAGCTATGTTTCAATCCAAAAATGCGAATTAACTTTATGCGCAAATCTGGAATATCGCATAAAAGATGTGCGAATAAAGCAGCGTTTCCATCCAACGAGTCAAAGAGAACAAAATCGTCACTTCCTGATTAAATGGCGCCAAATATCAACAGTAAAAACGGAATTTGCTGAGGTAGGAGAAGCTGCGTGAATCTTTTCTTCATTTAATAAATGACTTGCGCCTCAGAAGGCAATGCTGATACGCAGTGAACGTGTGGTGGCGTTTGAAGGCGTGAGACGCGGAGCACAGACGCTTTTAACAATTAAGATATATAATTAATAATATAATAACACTAATACTGAAATGGTTAAGGCATTTTAGAATGACCAAAACAACATTTCAGATGTTTTACAATGCGGTCAGCCTGCTGGTTTGTCCATTTACAAACAGTTTTATCATCACATGATCTCTTTTAACCAAATCACATGACCTTTTTTTTAATGCGCATACTGGAATTTGTTCGGTAAAAGTGTTTCCATCACAGTTTATGCGCATCTTTTCTTATCAAATAAAAAGTTTATCCTACTCAGTTATGCACATACATTTTTTATGCGCATTTTCAAAATGTATGCGCATCTTAGCGTTTCCATCAACCAATTTTTTATGCCCATATCCAAAATGCGCATAAAAATAGGTGTATGGAAACGTAGCTAGTGAGTGCCGTCTTTCGGATGAGACATTAAACCGATGTCCTGACTCTCTGTGGTCAATAAAAATCCCATGGCACTTCTCGTAAAGAGTAGGGGTGTAGCCCCGGTGTCCTAGTCAAATTCCCTCTATCGGGCCTTACCCATCATGGCCTCCCAATCATCCCCATCCACCAAATTGGCTCTATCACTGTCTCTCCACTCCACCTATAGCTGGTGTGTGGTGAGCGCACTGGCGCCGTTGTCCTGTGGCTGCCGTCGCATCATCCAAGTGGCCCCCTCATGACCCCCTCATGATTGTGAAGCGCTTTGGGTGTATGGCCAGACACGATAAATGCGCTATATAAATACACATTACATAACATTTACATTTTTTTCCCAATGGACATGTGTAGGCTATTTGTAAAATAGACATTGGCAATTAGCCTACTCTATTCATCCTATATCCAATCTGTTCAAATCATTATATGTTTGCATTATGTTGGACTGTAAAAGAGTTATGATGAATACAAACACTTTTTTTAATGATCAAAAAATAATACTAATAGACTGATAAATAATTTGTTAAGGCTTTTGTTAATCTGCTTGATATCCAAGATGTGGATTTTCATCCACATTGGCTTTTTTCTGTCCTACCAACAAGAGATCCCCACTTTTCAAATGTTCTTCAACAATAAAATCCCGAGCAGCCTGAGGAGAAAGAAGATCATAACTGTTGTGGAGAAGCACATACTGGCTTTAATGAACTTCGGCAGCAGTAGCTGATGACTACAAGCAGAAATAATAGACCCTTTTCACATTTCCTTGTTTCTCAGCAGCAGAAGTCGTCCTAATAGTTGGGTAAACGTAGAGTGCAGTGAATAGGAGAGTACCACAAATATTTTTTTGCATTCCTATTTGCTCAAATAACCAAGAAAAACTCCATGATAGTGTTATCATGATTTTCAGAAAAAGGAAACACATTGTCTGAGACTGATAACACCAGCCAGAAGAGAGAACAATGTACTGTCCCACCCATAGATGCTGCATTACACCTTGCATACTATGTTTTTGTTTGTTTGTTTTGTAATATACCGTATCTGCATCCCTCTATATAGTGATTTGCAAGGGGCTGACACTTTATTTTTGTTTAATGTTTAAAGTTATTTGGCTACCCAAAAAGCCGACCAGCACTGCATCAGCATGGGAAGGTTGAAAAACTAAACATCATTTTTAGGTTTGCGCCATCATGATTTAATTTCAATGACAAAAAATTATTCAAGAAGGTAGTGTTGAAGATAATGAGATTAATTAAGTGATTAATGATTGAGCATTAATGATGAACATCTGAAGAGAAACACAAACTGACTTCAGTCAAAGGTGAAATAACACACATTAAATCTGTCAAAATCCTCAGCAGAGGATCATTAAACTTCACAAATACATTTTCAGGAAACAAGACTGCACCCTGCTGTGACTTCAGCAAACAGTACCGAATGTTGTAATGCTGTTTACTTCTCTCTCACATCCGACCAACCCTGTTGCTGTATCTGAAATTGCCCCCTATACGCTTATTTCACACAGCCGCCATTTTAAAGAATGAAAGCGAGGCTGTGGTGGGAAGAAACCCGAAAGTATAGGATCAGCACTGTAAACATTGCATCAACATGCTGTGGACGACAAACCTCCAGCTGTTGCTGCGATTTCAAAGTGCAGATATGGTGTGAACATCACTTAAATATCATTCAGTTAAGTTTAATTTAAACAATTAAAAGCATATTAGGCATCAAACAAAATCACAATCTCTTTAAGAGTAATGCGCTTAAGTGTCCTCCTAGGCTTCAGTTCATGGCACCAGGTAAACACCGTGAGGACGCTTCTCTGCTTCAGCCTATGTAACCCGGTGAGCAATAAAACAATGCAGTCCTCTGTAGCACACCCTTGTGTTGTCTGTAATAGTGTTGTCCTGGTACTGAAGTTTTAGAAACGTCCATTTCCTGCTAACATTTAAGCGCTGTTGAGCAGGCTCTTAAACACCGCTGATTTGCCATAGTATTCACCAGTGCTCAACAGAAATGACTGACTGGCCGTGAAGGTCATCAGTTCACCGCACTTCACTGATTGCAAACACAGATACACGGACACTGGAGAGTTTTAAAGCCGCGAAGATCAGTCGATTCATCAGCGAACCGCTCGTCTGTGTTTGCACTCGGTAAACATCATGAAGTGCAGTGGGTGAACTAATGACCTTCACGGCCAATCACAGTCATTTCTGTTAAGTAACGTTATTGATGATAATACAGTCTCTTACTCAGGGGCGCCCCCAAGGGCCACGGCCACCCCTGTGTAAACTCTGGCCACTCCTGTGGCCACCCCAATATGATTTTGCTGTTGATATTATTAATTTAAATGTACTTACGTAAATTCACAATATTTAAATAAAGAAGTTATTTTTTAAATAAAGAACTTATTTTTTTAAGAGCAACATATTCCAAAATATCAGGGGCTTTTGACAAATCAGCAAACAATGAAAAAGAAATATGACAAGACGCTGCGGTGCTAGAAACTTGTATTATTGTCGGCTAAGTGAACGAGTCGTTCATAATGGAGATTCATTCACAAACGAATCGCTCCCTCCGTTAGAATGAGAAGTGAAAGCAGGAGAGGGGCTGTGTTTCAGGACACAGATTAGATCAAGTTTAACAGGGAGGGAGGGTAATACATTTCCATGCACACAAACACACACTCTTTTATCGGCAATGCCCGTGCCGTCACTTATCCATCGATGTAGAAAAGTGATGTAAAATTATTCATTCATTCATTTTCTTTTCGGCTTAGTCCCTTTATTAATCTGGGGTCGCCACAGCGGAATGAACCGCCAACTTATCCAGCATATGTTTTACACAGCGCATGCCCTTCCAGCTGCAACCCATCACTGGGAAAATGTAAAATTATAATTTTCTTAATTTAAAAAAATATTTGCGTACTGACACCAGGAAAACACCCGATCATAGATATATGTATATATGTGTATATCTCTGGCTCTGGATGGCCACAGTCCTCCACCACACCTTGGTCCCGCATTCATTTCAAAGCAGCGCTACCCTGTACTAAAATGGCGGCTCTATTGACGCATTCCTTAATAGACAACAACAGGGTAGGCGACATCTAATGTAAATATCTATGCACTTGAAGGAGTGAATGAAAGCCAGTGAGTGAATTTGAGCACCGGAAGGGATGCCGTTTTGTTTGTGCCTTGCTGTTTGATGAATCCCTCAGACACCTCCTGGTCAGACCCTGTGATGGTTACACTTAGCAAGCTGTCTATTAGTAATGAAACAAAGACTTTTGATTTCTGTCTTGTATACAAACGTGACTTTAAAAAATATTTTATTTTTTCAAACTATACACCGATAGGATTGCCATACACCGAAAGATGCCATCTTGTGCTCAGACGCAGAAATTCTTTCGGGGTGCAAACTCTCGCAGTGCACACTTAAAAACAGCATTAAATTCAATTCAAATCAATGCATCTTCATCGTATAGGACTGCATACACTGTTGATTGTGCCAAAGCAGCTTAACATAGTTGAAAAAAAGAGAATAAAAAAAAAAGTATTGCATTATTTCAGATCATGGAACATTTCAGCAAATCACCTTCTCTTTCAGTAGCCTATTTCACGCTACATCTGTACATTCACAATGCCATCTTTGAAATACAGCTGTAGAACTAATGTAACTCTGCACAAAAACATGTTTGCATTGTTGCATTTTGCTCTTCTCACCCTTGGGATGCCACACAGTTCGAAAACCATCAGAGACTAATTGTATTTCCAGAGGTGGGTACAGTATCCAAAATCTATACTCAAGTAAAATTACAAGTACTGTTATATAATTTTATATCTTATATATATATATATATATACACACACAAACACACCATTTTTAAAATCTTTAAAAATAATGTGTTTAAATGTTATATTTATAATGGTTAACAGTGCGAATAAATAATATGTGCTGGGCTAATCAGTTCTTTTTTTAACAGCAGTTCCTTTTAAAAACATACTTCATTCTTATCATTTTAAGTTCATACAATCTTAGGAATAAAATCAAATACAATACCATGTTTCTGTATGTTGTATACTTTTGTGAGGTGTCCGGATTTATGTCCTTCAGTCGTCCGGCGTCTCCTCTGCTACAGTGTTTCTGACTCTTGCCGCCATGATGGAGAAGAACAAGTTAGGGAACAGAGATCTGACATACAGAGCGGCTTTAGGGACCCAGCGAGCCATTAAAATCTCCTTCTTCTTACTACTCAAAGTCCTCAGGAGCTCATTGGCCACATCTTTAGGGTTCACTCCAAGAGGCGTCTGTCTGTGGTCTGCATGTCCAGAAATCAAGCAGAAGGTCAAGGGGAATACAGAGGAAAAACAGGTATACATCATATAAGCATCAGTCAGGGTTCTGTATTATGAACTGTCCAACATAGGCTCATTCTGAAAACGTAGCCCTATATACATTTCTGGAGATCGCAAATTAAGTATGTATATCTGCATTTTGTCTTTAAAACGAACGCTACGGGGCAATATGACGCCATTCCTTTTCGTGAAAGCAGCTGACCGCTTATCTCCGTATGGACGGCTTTCCCGCTGTTACCAGTTTGTCCAGTGGCTCGCAGCATACATCGGCCTGATTTGAGACACAGAGAGAAGTTGATGGGGTGACGTGGTTTGAGTCTGGTGAAGAACGGTTCCAGAAAGCAGGTAAGACAAAAACAGAAGCCAAAAAAATTTAATAAACAAGTAAATAACAGGGTGAGAATGTGGTAAAATCTGAAAACGTGGTAAAAATCAGGGGGCTTTTCTTTTTCTGGATTGCTTTTCAAAAGACTATTGTTCGGTCGGTCAGTCAGTCGACAGCAGCCTCTGGTGGATTTACGCCAGAAAAGCAGGCGCGAATGGCACTAGCGAGAGAAATTTGAGAAATTTTACACAGCGGCCTTTGGTGGATTCGCGAAAACAAAAACTGCAAAAAACGTAGCTCCTGGGACGTATTTGGTGCTCTCCAGAAATGTATATAGGGGTAGGTTTTCAGAATGAGCCTGGGTTGGAACTGTCAGTGTTGTTCACTCACTCGTCCTCATGGATCGTGCTGTGATTTCATCCTTTGAGCTCGAGCTGCTGGTTTTAATGAAGGTGTGGTTGATGGTGCTGACAGTTATTCCATACTCCTGAACCTCGGCCCGCAGACACTCAAAGAAAGCCTGAACAGCGTGTTTGGAGGCGGCATCTGGACAATACACAACATCTCACAGTGATTAAGATATATACTCAACACACCGTATATACCTAATACACATTACTAATATTAGTATTGTGAGCATTTTATTTAAATATGAAGTGGAGCTTCAAAATTGTCTTAACACAAGAATGGTCATTGTTCAAATGTTTTGGGACAACTTTGATAAAAGGTTCACTGACTACTTTATATATTAATTTGTTTAGAGCATTGTGAATCTGTATTATTGTGCCATTTTACTGTGACAATTTCAAAATGTTTCTATGTATATTCATTCAGCATTTGGCCACATCTCCGTGGCCCTCTACTGGATATATGTGGTCATATCACATTCTTTGTAAAACTCATTTCTTGCCGTTATTTTTCTCTAGGTAGCAGATGGCTTGTTTTCCGAATGTGTCTAGAGTGATGTCATGTTGTACAGGCTCCGCCCACTAATAGTAATTTTAGATTAATTGGTCATTTAATTTGTAATTTTAAAAATAATATTGTCATATACAAGTTAATGGTTTGGGTAACACTTCAGGTCACAATTCACAATATTAACAAACCATTAGCTAACTCTACTAGCGTAATAAACTACTAATTAGCTGCTTATTAATAGTTAGTAATGTAGAAATTGGGTTTAAGCCAGTAGTTAATAGCATTAATTGTGACCTAATCTAAAGTGTTACCAAGGTTTATTTGTGCCCTAAATGGTTTATATAATCAGTATTTGTATTATAAAAAATGTTTTTAATAGAATCACACTGTATTCATTGTCAAATAGACCTCAAAAAGCTGAATGCAAACCGGTTATGAGGAGAATATGAAGGTTTACATTTACATTTAGTCATTTAGCAGATGCTTTAATCCTAAGCGAGTGAGGATAAAAGAAGCATGGCAAATCATCAGAGTAGCAGTATATAAATGATATACACCTGACAAAAGTCTTGTCACCTATCCAAGTTTTAGGAACAGTAAATAATAACTTGACTTCTAGTTTATCATTTAGTGTCAGAAGTGGCTTATATGAAAGGCAAAGGCCTCTAGATCACACTTATTTTACCAAAATAAAGTATGATCATATCTTGATTTTTAATTATTTAATTAGGACAGTAAGGTCTGACTTTGCTTACACAAAAGTCTTGTCACTTAACAGAAATAATGTACAGTATAGAATATAAAGTCATGGTGCAGTGGAAAAAGAATGAATATTGTGTGTGACTCCCGTGAGCTTGGAGGACTGCATCCATACATCTCTGCAATGACTCAAATCACTTATTAATAAGGTCATCTGGAATGGCAAAGAAAGCATTCTTGCATTCATCTTCAATGCCTCCTCCTTCATCTTACCCCAGACATGCTCAATAATGTTCATGTCTGGTGACTGGGCTGGCCAATCCTGGCCTTGACCTTCTTTGCTTGCAGGAACTTTGATGTGGAGGCTGAAGTATGAGAAGGAGCGCTATCCTGCTGAAGAATTTGCCCTGTCCTGTGGTTTGTAGTGTAATGGGCATCACAAATGTCTTGATACCTCAGGCTGTTGATGTTGCCATCCACTCTGCAGATCTCTCGCACGCCCCCATACTGAATGTAACCCCAAACCATGATTTTTCCTTCACCAAACTTGACTGATTTCTGTGAGAATCTTGGATCCATGCGGGTTCCAATAGGTCTTCTGCAGTATTTGTGATGATTGGGATAAAGTTCAACAGATGATTCATCTGAAAAATCTACCTTCTGCCACTTTTCCAAATGATCAACTAGAAGTCAAGTTATTATTTGTTGCTCTTACAACTGGGATCGACGACAAGACTTTTGTCAGGTAGTGTAAATCTAAGTTACTAAATCTACAAGTCTTATTTATTTAAAATATACGTTTTTCCACCTACAAGCATATGGACAGGAGAAGGTGTTTTCTACAGGTGGTTTGTCTAGCCCACTCACCTGCAGAGGGTTATATTCACCCAGAGGTTAAGTTTATATTCCCCAATATCAATGTAAAGCAGTGATTAAATCTCACATGTGGTGCGGAAGGGCATCGCCAGTTTCCCCTGAATGCTGTTGACTAGAAGAATGTGACCTGTTCTTCTGGAGATCAGCGATGGGAGAAAACCTATGACGAAAAAACATCTGTGTCAGTCATGAAAGGTCTACAATCTGCTACAAATCACATGATGGGTTAGTCGTGGTCTGGTGGTTAGAGAGTTGGACTTGTAAGCAGGAGGTTGTGGGTTTGAATCTCAGTGCCAGCAGACAATGACTAAAAGTGTCCTTGAGCAAGACACCTTACCCCCGTTTGCTCTGCAGTGATAATTGACCTCTGCATAATACTTGTAAGTCGCTTTGGATAAAAGCGTCAGCCAAATGACTAAAATGTAAAATGATTTAATATATAACTCTTGATCTTTTCACATAATTATTGTAATTCTGGGATCATGAAACATGTATTTTTATTATTATCAGCATCTAAACATAACACCTAAATCAGGAGTCACCAAAATGTTAGTATGTTAATGAACAATATGAATGTTTAGTTTTGTGGACAAGATTTTCTTGGTTTTTGCTGCTGTATGAATAGACACATAAATCCTGTAGCAGAGGTAGACAGGTGGTGCTGGGGAGGTCGAGGGATTCAGCAGACATTCAATCAGAACATTAAATGTTGATTATCTCACTGGCTGATGTAACCAGATGTGCTCACAGCTAAATTATTTTAGATTTAGGGTTGGAGTAGGTGTGGACATTAATCAAACACAATAGGCTGGACTCCGTGTCATGTACAAGACTTTAAATAAACCAATCAAAAGCCTCAGAATATTTGTACCGCCACCTTAGAGCTCACGTCTCTCCCACGTGGAATAGACCTGCACATTTGGAGCTGGCTTTAATCTCCGCTTATTACTATCTTGGCCTACCAGTGCCATGACCTGCGGTTATGTCATATCCTAATAACCATAATTATAGGATGTTGACTTATTATATAACTCTTGATCTTTTTACATAATTATTGTAATTCTGGGATCATGAAACTAAAAACAATATATTTTTATTATTATCAGCATCTAAAACATAACACCTAAATCAGGCATCACCAAAATTCCCATGCTTATTAATAGTCAACATCCTATAATTATGCATGATATTCTTACTAGAGAAGTGTGAACAGCCTTCGTACCTCTTTATACCTCTGTAAATAACCCTCTCACTTTTCTTAGGCTTAGTCCCTGCTTTATCAGGGGTCACCACAGCAGATTGAACCGTCCTCTGTAAATAAATACAGTATAAACTGACATATCACACACTGGGGCGGCACGGTGGCTCAATGGTTAGCACCGTCGCCTCACAGTAAGAAGGTCGCTGGTTTGAGTCCGGACTGACTCAGTTCGCATTTCTGTGTGGAGTTTGCATGTTCTGCATGTTCCTCCCGGGGCTCCGTTTTCACCCACAGTCCAAACACATGCACTATAGGTGAATTAGGTAAATTAAATTGGCCGTAGTGTATGAGTGTGTGTGTGAATGAGTATGTTTCCCAGTACTGGGTTGCAGCTGGAAGGGCATCCGCTGCGTAAAACATATGCTGGAATAGTTGTTGGTTCATTCCGCTATGGCGACCCCTGATATAGGGACTTAGCCAAAGGAAAACGAATGAATAAATAAATATTACACACTAAAATGCAATTTAAATCATACAAATATGCTCCTTTCTAACACAAAATGCAAAAAAATCATACTTTTTTCTTACATTTTTGTCGTAATCTCTAAAAATTGTTATATTCGCCAGCGATCTATGCCTGGAAGATTGCTGGTGAACTACAATTCAGAGGCAAACTACAAATCCCTACATGCTGCAAGACACACACCGGTTGTCACTTCCACTGATTACACGCATGCAGCTGTTTTCCATCATCAGAGAGTACTTGGACTATATATACACCTTACACTTGTTAGTTCGTTACTGAGTCCTTAATTTGTGTTACGCTGATGTCCATGGCTTGTTTTCATCTTTGTTTTCTCTTTGTGTTTATTTGTTACTTTTGAATGGCTAATTTGTGTATGACCTAGTGCTTATACGACTATAATCTTGGATGTCCCTTTACACTTGTTATCTGCACAACAGTCACCATTAAATCCACTTGGATCCTAACCTTTTGTCTTCGCCTTTTTAAGAGTCACCAGCGTGACAAATCTCACGTTTTTGTCTTGTTTGTAGTCCAAATATCAAAGAATTCTTAAATCAAGAAGCATTTTCTAGACTTTTTAAATAAAATTTTTATGTTTGGAATAGGGCGACGCGGTGGGTAGCACAATCGCCTCACAGCAAGAAGGTCGCTGGTTCGAGCCTCGGCTGGGTCAGTTGGCATTTCTGTGAGGAGTTTGCATGTTCTCCCCGTGTTCGCGTGGGTTTCCTCCGGGTGCTCCGGTTTCCCCCACAAGTCCAAAGACATGCGGCATAGGTGAATTGGGTAGGCTAAATTGTCCGTAGTGTATGTGTGTGAATGAGTGTGTATGGATGTTTCCCAATGATGGGTTGTGGCTGGAAGGGCATCCGCTGTGTAAAACATATGCTGGATAAGTTGGTGGTTCATTCTGCTGTGGCGACCCCGGATTGATGAAGGGACTAAGCCGAAAGGAAAATGAATGAATGAATGTTTGGAATAGAAATGAGACAAAATTAAGAGTAAGAAAAGCTTTTTACAGTGTATCCACTTTGCAGGGCACTTACGGTTGTATTAGATCAAATGTCTGAAGTGAAAAGAGAAACATAGAAAATGTGCAGTGTTGGGGGGCGTGAGGACCAGGATTGAAAAAATGCTGCATTAACAGAACTGACAGTTGTTGACAGCTGTGGCGTTTTACCCTTAACCAGCGTGATCGGCCCAAAGTAGTTGACATCCATGAGGAGTCTGTCCATCTGGAGGGAGAGACTGTGAACAGGAGCCTTCAGCTTCATGCTGCTGTTGAAGACGAGCACATCCAGACAGCAGAAACACTCCAGGATCTCTGAGATCACCTCAGGAACGCTCTCCATATCACTGAAGTCCAGCTCCACCAGTTTGGGTGGAAACGTCTGAGCAGTAAAGTTGCACAGGATTGAGTTTTCCCCATATAAATAATTAGGGTCAAAACCTTTCTGTTTGTGTGTGTTGTGGCTGGTAATGTTGCACTCACAAGCGTTGGATCTGATTGACTCGTCAGCTGCTCAGCAAGAGCCTCCAGCTTTTCCCAGTTACTTCCACAAAGAATCAGTCTGGCTCCTCCAGTGTGGAAGAGTCTGGCACATTCTGAAATCAGTCACAGTTTTTAATAAAATGAGAAACATCTGCAAATATATCAACATGATTTATTGCAGAAACCAGTCTAGAGTGTTAAATGAACACCGAGCATATATGGTCCCATTCTGCAGTGTGGTGAAGTAAGTGACTAATGAAGTGCTGATTGATCATTAATATTGAGCACCAGCTGTAAGCAAAAAGAATCCCTGAAGATAAAGTTTAAAAACTGTTATGCTTCAGAAGACCAGGAAAATACAATCAAGTCATATTTGCTAATTATTAACAATGACTTGGTTTTCATAATGTAACTTTGGGGCGGGTGGCAGAGCGAGGGTTAAGGGAAGGGGTGGGTGGGGTAATCATTTGATCATCAGTCAGTCAGTCGACAGCAGCCTCTGGTGGATTTACCCAAGAAGAACAGGCGTGAATGGCACTCGAGAGAGAAATTTGAGATCTCAAAAAGCAGACGCAGCGACGTCTGGTGGATTTGCTCCGTAGCTCCTGGGACATAATTCGCGATCTCCAGAAATGTATATAGGGCTACATTTTGAGTCTGGGTTGGTTAATGAATACATATTTCAAATATACAGTTTTAGCATTAATTTTGTAAAAAATAAATATCCTCCAGAGGTGACATGCTTTTGGTGGTAAAATAACAATGCGATCATTATGAAGCATGACAAAAATATGTTTTTATAATATAATTAAAGTAAATCCCTTTAAGGTCCACATGAATCAGAAGTGGCGTTTTTGTATTGTGATGCAGTAGAGAATTGGAATATTAAATGAGAAAACAGTGGGCGTGGCTTGTTTTTTCTACTGTGAGCTGATTGGACGTAGTAAAGTAGGCATTTCATTCAGAAAGATTTGGAAAAGGGTTTTTGAGATAGTTATTACAACCTAACAGACACCTCCTGCTCATCATTTCTGTTTGTTGTCAAAACTGACAGCTGGAGGGGCGTGGTTAAGTATGTTAGCCACGCCCAATACCTCAGACAGACCTAATCTGAGAATTTAACTGAAACAAACAGGAAGTGCATTCTCATATTTCAATTTTAGATTACAAGAGCAAACAATTTTTTTTCTTAATGACACGCACAGATGAATTGTTCACCACAAAACCAGCAATGTGAGCTCACAAAATCAATATGGTTAGTTTTCATTTAATTTGTACTTTAACAATATTTATATTCTGCCAACCTCAAATGAACCTTTTTTTTTGTAAAAAGTTGGTCTGGTTGTTCATTGCAAAGCAGTACCGTTTCCAACTGTTGACAGTGAATCTGTAATCAGCACTACTTTGTTCCTCACAGTTGTCTTGGCCAGATGGCTGAGTATCAGTGTGTAGAGATAAAAGACAGCAGCTGCGAGCAGAACCGCCGACAGCAGAAGCCAAGCCCAGGACACATCCAGCCTCTGGGAGAGACCAAAAAACAGATCAACAATACAAATACATTCATACTGTTTGATGGAATGACTGCAGAAAATTGAAAATAAGTCCAATAACTGCTCACCCTAATGTCACTCCAAACCAGAATAATTTTTTCCTCTATTAAAATCAATTTCTTTCTAATCCCTGCTGAAAAAAACTGCATACGCTGGTAAGGTATGTTTGATGCTGGTATGCTGGTTTCAATGCTGGTCTCAATGCAAGAGACCAGCAAGACCAGCATTAAAGGTCATGTGAAGTGCTTTGAAATGTGCACTTTTATTCAATGTTTGACATAATCTCAACTGAAACACGAAGAGAGGGTGGGATATAGTGTAACTCCTCCTCTTTTTATAAAACAGCCAATAGCCTTTTGCTCTATCACTGCTCTGCCAGTGAGAGTGGTTGAGCTCAAGTGCATCAAATGAGAAAAAGGAGGCGGGGCATGTGGGATACTAGAGAGCATTTGATTGGTCAGAAGATTTAATGAGAAACTGTAGTATGAGGTGATGTGAAAAAAAACGTTGATCCATTTAGGCGGAGGAGACAAACTACAAGCTTTACATGTTTATATCGGTTTTATGTCTTCTAAACACAAATTTTGTCACTGTTTTTAGAGCACACTAGCTTATAGAGATCCTAAAAATTAACAATACTGATACTAACATGTAAAAAAACTTTATTTTAATTTCAAGGGACCTTTAAGACCAGCATTAAAACATACTTTACCAGCATATGCTGTTTTTTTCTGCAGTGATGACATGAATATACTGTAACTCTTTCCCACACAACACTGTATGTATGCATTGCAACCAAGCATTTCAATTTCAAAAAAGGCTCAAATAAATTCAAGGTAGTTCAATTGACTTACATTTTTAAAAAGTCATACCAGTCTGAAACAACAGAGTAAATAATGACAGATTTTTTTTATTATAAACAGTTTGCTTCAATGCTTGTTCAATAACTTAGCATTTCTCACCATAATGTCACTTATCCCCATGTTGATGGTGTTTCAGTAACGTTGGACCTTAAACAATGGGGAAAAAAGTGTACATTAATATGAATTAAAGCCATTCATTGATTGACATAATCAATTAACAAACTCTAGCTGAATTTTGCCATCATTCACAAATTTAGGGACCACTTAAAAATGGTCAATTTCTCTGTTTGAACGATTTTTTAAATAGCATTAATTTTTGTTTTGTTTTGCAGAATACTGATTTCTTTTCAATTTCAATGTCAATTAATATGTAAAAAGTTCAAAATATCCGTAAATTATCAGTTTTCTGTATTTATGGGACCATCTATGGGCATTATGGGATCTTGAGCTTTTTTGCAACACCTTTTAATCTTTAAAAGTTTGAAAAAAAGTGACGTTTATTGACATTTTTAATATTTTAAAGTCATATATTGTCTGGGTTGGTGTTGTACGTTATACGCTACAAAAACCTTGTAATGAAGCACATTTTCTGTTATTTTACAGACTTATTTCTTTATATATTATTTCTTATACATTATATTATTTCAAGCTACTAAAATGGCAATAAAAGTCACTTTGTTAAACTGTAGAGTTGAAATTTCAACATTAAAAGTCGACAGAGCAGAGATCAACATCCCATAATGCAATTCACAACCGTAAATAAACAGAAAACATTTGTGAATCACAAAATACGGAAACTGTTCATTAGCAGATATTTTTATAGTGTACCAAAGAAGGTCTGCACTCATTCATTCATTCATTTTCTTTTCGGCTTAGTCCCTTTATTAATCTGGGGTCGCCACAGTGGAATGAACCGCCAACTTATCCAGCATATGTTTTACGCAGCGGATGCCCTTCCAGCTGCAACCCATCACTGGGAAAAGGTCTGCACTCAATAATTTATTCAATGAATTCATGGGTGACACTGATGAAGGCTCACGGCCGAAACATTTTTAATTGTTTTTTTATCCTGTGATTCATTTAATAAATTATTGAGTGCGAACTTTCTTTGGTAATTGTCATTTGAAGAAATGTGGTCACAGCACATTGAGCATTGTAATATTTGATTGACTCTTAAAAAGTTAAAAATAACAAAAAATGCAGTTTTCAGACGTTTAGATTTATTTTAGATATTTAGATATAGTTGTATCTTCAGAAGTGTTTAAAGGCAATATTTAGTTGAACACCTAACAATGTTTCATTCATATTTGAATCTTGATCAGTTGTCAGTTGTTAATTTCTGTGCTTTCTCTATCTTGTTTGAGTCATAATGAACCCAGATGTATAATGAGGGTTAAATAGTTGTTAAATTGGGGAGTAAAAATCACTATAATGTCTATCAGGATGGTTTAATGGACGCTCCGTGTTCACAGCATTTACAGCATGCTGACTGAGAAAATCTCGAAATATATTCCAGCCTAGAATTAGCATTACTGCAGAGCTAACTGAGGAACAAAACAAACTACAAATAAAGTTCAGTCATCAATCGATAACAGCACTGGAGGAACATGTTTTTAACACAGAAATCATCAAATCAACACAACTAAACACATTCAACACAACTAATCTCTGCTCATATGTTATATTATTCTTGATCACTTACCACAAACATGGGTCTATAAGTCACTGTAGTTGTTTAACATTAGCATCTGTGGTTGTGAACGTCTCTGTGACTCTCTGTGCTTTACAAAGCTCTGCACACACACACGCACACACACACGCACATGGTCTGAGTGCTTTATTTAGATCACAGCTGAAGCTGTTGTGTATACATAGCAACCTGTGAGACTGTCATTGAGTTTCTGCAAAGCTTTAAAGTAGCTGTGTATATCATAAATATTTTATTATATTATAGTAGGCTACATCCATTTAAGCAGTGCCCCAAAACATTTTGGTGGACTCTTAAAAGCATTAAGAGCTAATCAGTATTCTCATTGTGTCATTTTTCACAAACCAAGCCCACTGGAAAATCATGTGTCTGTCAAGACCTGTACATATTCGCTGCAGTTTACTTCTAAAATAAACACAGAGGCTGTAAAATACCAGGAACCAAAGTTCCTTTCCACATAAATTATGATTACAAGTCATATTATTATACTTTAATGAATGAACACTCAGTTCTGGATGGTTAATTTGAACAACGAAACACTTTTACCATAGTGCAGGATTTGTAATATATACATTTGAATGTTTTCCAGTACATATCTACCTCTGTACATATTGCTCAAAGCCAAGTAAAACAAGATGCTTCGGCAAATGCATGTTTATTGCATTTTTTATTGCACTTTTTTGACAGATTTTTTTAGTAAATAAACTTCTGAAGGGACAAGGATGTGTTTTAAAACAAACTATTTACTTGCTATTTGCTTTATTTTAGTTTGCTACTCATACATAAAACTACTTTCTGTAAAAGTTGCTGTAGTGATGATAATGTCAGAACTTTTGCCTATATAGAGCGGTTATAAATATACACTACTTCTAAATTTGTTCTCTCTGTGACCATATTTGACAATGCAGCTATTTCAGCATGCAAGATCCTATATAGCCTATATATTCAATGGAGAATCCCACATGGAAAAAAACTACAGTAATTTATAGTAAATGCTATTGTTTGTAGCCTATAGTATTTGCAGCTCTTTGTTAATGAATTCTACAGCATACTATATTACTGTAATATATAGTGTAGTATACTTTAGTTTTTACTACAGTAAACTGTGGTGTATTGTAGTATAATATACCCTGTAGTTGAAGAAAACTAAGGTTTTGGGATATTTTTATATAGTTTTGTGTTACCATATGATTATAGAATTACCACAACAGATGAATTCAAGTACTTTAATATAGTATGGTTATAAAACACTACAGTATTACTATATTATTTTTCATTGTGGGATCTCTGAAATCCAAATACTGCTTGTCAAACTGACATAACCTGATAAACGTAATAACATAATTCAAATACACAACAAAATATCCAGTATGTGACCAGCATATGCAGTATTGATGAACTTTTGACTAAATTCCGACCAAATTTAGTTTGGGGTAAGTCAGAGACTATAACATGTACATGTATTATTATTATTATTGACAATAAATAAGTTCACTGTCCTAATATTGATTTCCACAAATAGATCAACAGGGTGTAACAGTAACCGTGGTACTGTTATTGATTTTTAAAGTGTGTAAAACTTGTTTAGAGGGAAATTACAGACTTTTAACATCCACAAAAGCATTTAAACTTGACCTCAAATCCCTAAATGTTCTCCATATTATGTTATTTAATGGTGGCCACGGTGGCTCAGTGGTTAGCACTGTCTCCTCACAGCAAGAAGGTCGCTGGTTTGAGTCCCAGCTGGGCCTGTTGTCATTTCTGTGTGGAGTTTGCATGTTCTCCCCGTGTTGGCGTGGGTTTCCTCCGGGTGCTCCGGTTTCCCCCACAGTCCAAACACATGCGCTATAGGTGAATTGAATAAACTAAATTGGCCATAGTGTATGTGTTTCCATGTGAGAGTGTATGGGTGTTTCCCAGTACTGGATTGCAGCAGGAAGGGCATCCGCTGCGTAAAACATATGCCGGAATAGTTGGTGGTTCATTCCGCTGTGGCGACCTCTGAAATAGAGACTAAACTGAAGGAAAATGAATGAATAATGAATTTATAATGATGACCAAAAGCATTATTTGTTTCTTTTCAAAGATTGTCCATATGTAAAACTAAAAGTTTGAAGATGTAGAATAACTAATTGCCTACTTTGTATTAGTTTAATAAATAACAAACTAACTAATTGAGAAAACACTGTATTTGTCTTAATGAATATGGTATGCTGTCCTCGATAACCTGACCACACTATGGGCCTATTTTATGATGGAGTGTTTATTGAACATATTGTGGCATCTGATATTCATTGATTCATTAATTAATTCATGTATTTGTTCATTCATTCATCGCTATGAAACCGATGACCATGCAAGTGCAATAGTGTTTGAAATTTTCAGTCACACTTAACACTAAGTTGGACTAAGTTGGAGGGACTATGTCTCTCGGCTGGCCTGGAACGCCTCGGGATCCCCCCTGAGGAGCTGAAGGAAGTGTCTGGGGAGAGGGAAGTCTGGGGTTCTCTCCTAAGACTGCTGCCCCTGCAACCCGGCCCCGGAAAAGCGGATGAAAATGAATGATGATGACTTAACAATAAGATTTCTGTAGCTAAAGTTATTTATTGTATTAACTAACATAAACCAATAATGAACAATACTTGTACAGTATTTTCAGTTCAGTCTTTATGAATGTATTATTCAAATCCAAATTCACGCTCAATAATATTAGTTAGGGGCAGCACGGTGGCACAGTGGGTAGCACAATCGCCTCCCCGTGTTGGCGTGGGTTTCCTCCGGGTGCTCCGGTTTCCTCTACAACTACAAAGACATGCGGTATAGGTGAATTGGGTAAGCTAAATTGTCCGTAGTGTATGAGTGTGTATGGATGTTTCCCAGTGATGGGTTGCAGCTGGAAGGGCATCCGATGCGTAAAACATGTGCTGGATAAGTTGGCGGTTCATTCCCCAGATTAATAAAGGGACTAAGCCGAAATGAAAATGAATAATATTAGTTAATGCACAGCGAGTTAACCTGAAGTAGCAATAAACAGCTTTATTTTCATTAACTACAATAACAAAGATGAATAAATGCTGTAATAAATTAACTAATACAACCTTATTGTAAAGTGTTACCAAATTTTCAATTATCCAAAAATCTGCACAGCAAAAAGACGTTGACTTTTTTTAGAGATTTTTTTAATTCTTAGAAATGTTATGTGGGGCAGCATGGTGGCGCAGTGGGTAGCACAATCGCCTCACAGCAAGAAGGCCGCTGGTTCGAGCCCCGGCTGGGTCAGTTGGCATTTCTGTGTGGAGTTTGCATGTTCTCCCAGTGTTCACGTGGGTTTCCTCCGGGTGTCCAAAGACATGCGCTATAGGTGAATTCATTCATTCATTTTCTTTTCGGCTTAGTCCCTTTATTAATCTGGGGTCGCCACAGCGGAATGAACCGCCAACTTATCCAGCATATGTTTTACTCAGCGGATGCCCTTCCAGCTGCAACCCATCACTGGGAAACATCCATACACACTCATTCACACACATACACTATGGACAATTTTAGCCTACCCAATTCACCTATACCACATGTTTTTTGGACTTGTGGGGGAAACCAGAGCACCCGGAGGAAACCCACGCGAACACGGGGAGAACATGCAAACTCCACACAGAAACGCCAACTGACCCAGCCGAGGCTCGAACCAGCGACCTTCTTGCTGTGAGGCGAACGTGCTACCCACTGCGCCACCATGACGCCCATAGGTGAATTTGGTAAGCTTAATTGTCCGTAGTGTATGTGTGTGTATGGATGTTTGTTGCCTATATTGTTTTAGTGTTATAAATACTATTTTGCACACAAGTTTATGCAGCGTTCTCCAACATTGAAAGTTTTGGTCACTTTTGGACATAATTGCAATTTGAATATTAATTCACTGCATGAGTCTGGACAATGAGATCATATTAATGTCAGTCATGTTAAAAAGTGTTTATCAGAACCAGTGATATGAAACATATAGTTACATTCCATTCTTATCATTTCATTTTTCATCATATTTTGAGACCTCTGCTGTAAACTTCATTCATTTACCGATTAGGGCAACACCACCAAATTTCCACTGGGTATAACCATAACCTTCATAACCTTCCAAAATCATAACCCTCCAAACATTCTGTCAAATATTGCGCTGCAAAACTAGAGTAGACTATAACTAGTCTATAACTGATAACCATGGAATGAGCGGAATAATCAACAGCTTGCTGTTTATTAAGATTTGATTTCTAAATAAAGTGACCCTGAACTTTACACTCAGAAAACATTAAATACAGAGTATCACATTTTACACAAACAGGCACACACACGCACGCACACACACACACAATAAGTGGATGATAATAAACCCATAGTGACGCCATTTTGTGTATATTTATTCTATATAATATTCCTGTAATATATAATATATCATTATATTTGTGTTTAAATACTAATAACAAATGCTTAAACATGTTTTTTCATTGAACTTACAGTAACTAATAAGAAATCATTCAAATTAAACTGAAATAATTCGAGGGATTATTATTATATTTTTACCAAACTGACAAAAACAGGCTGATAAAGGCTGATACAGGAGAAATGACTGAAACTCAGCAGATGTGTGTGTGTGTGTGTGTGTGTGTGTGAGTGCGTGTGTCTGTATGTGTGTGTTATTTAATGTGACACAGAGACACTGAAGAGCCTGAATAATAAACTCTAAATCCAGCGTAGAGTGTGTGAGTGAATGTGGTGTTGAATGTGTGTAAGTGTGTGAGTTTGTGTGTTTCAGAGACGCTGTAGAAGGACAGAGAGCCGCTCGACTCATCCACAAACACTCCTACTGTCCTGCTGGAGTCTGGAGGAGCTGAGATGTGTGTGGGATTATTATTGTGACTGACAGAGAATAAGAGATCAGAGCATCTCAGACTCCAGGACTGATCATTACGTCCAAACTCACAGTCATTACTCCATCCTTTCCTCTTGATTCCTTTATAACACACTGATATTTCAGCATATGATCCGCTCCATTGAGCCTCCCAGTAACAGCGTCCAGTCAGACTCTCTTTACACACAACCTGAGGATCATACCCATCAAATCTGTCTGGATGATCAGGATAAGACTGTCTCTCCATCACACGCGTCACCTTTCTGTTCTCCTCAGACAGAACGAGTTCATTGTGTGTTGTGTTTGGATCCAGTGTGAGTTCACAGGCGTCTGAACACAAGAACA
>CAIGQV010016663.1:3192429-3206088 GCA_903798115.1 Danio jaintianensis | reverse complement strand
CTGGGTGGTTGCTAGAGTGTTACTAGGCTGTAACTAGGGTGTTCTGTATGGTTGTTAGGGCAATAGGGTGGTTGCTAGGGTGTTACTATGATATTGTGTGTAGTTGATAGGTGGTTGTTGGGGTATGTTGTGTGGTTGCTAGCGTGTTGCTAGACTGTTATTAGAGTGTTCAGTGTGGTTGTTAGGTGGTTAGGATATTCCATGTGGTTGCTAGAGTGTTACTAGGCTGTAACTAGAGTGTTTTGTTTGTTTTCTGGGTAATCAGCCTGAATGCTAGGATGTTGTTAGGCAGTTAATGGAGTATTCTGTGTAGTTGTTAGGTTGTTGTTTGATAGGTTGTGGGGTTGCTAAAATGTTGCTAGGCTGTTACTAAGATGTTCTGTGTGGTTGCTAGGTGGTTAGGGTATTCTGTGTGGTTGCTAGAGTGTTACTATGCTGTTATTAGGGTGTTCGATGTGATTGCTAAGTGGTTAGGATATTCTGTGTGGTTGCTAGAGTGTTACTAGGCTGTAACTAGGGTGTTCTGTGTGATTTCTAGGGTAATCAGGGTGATAGCTAGGATGTTGTTAGGCGGTTAATGGAGTATTCTTTGTAGATGGTAGGTTGTTGCTTGGTATAGGCTGTGGGGTTGCTAAAATCTTGCTAGGCTTTTACTAACATGTGTTGTGTGGTTGCTAGCTGGTAAGGGTATTCTGTGTGGTGGATAGAGTGTTGCTGGGCTGTTAATAGGGCATTTGGTGCGGTTTCTAGGTGGTTAGGATATTCTGGGTGGTTGCTAGAGTGTTACTAGGTTATAACTAGGGTGTTCGGTGTGATTTCTAGGGTAACCAGAGTGATTGCAAGGGTGTTGTTAGGTGGTTAATGGAGTATTCTGTGTAGTTGGTAGGTTGTTGTTTGGTATAGGCTGTGGGCTTGCTAAAGTCTTGCTAGGCTGTCACTAAGATGTGCTGTGTGGTTGCTAGCTGGTTAGGGTATTCTGTGTGGTTAATAGAGTGTTGCTAGGCTGCTAATATGGTGTTCAATGTGGTTGCTAGGTGGTTAGGATACTCTGGGTGGTTGCTAGAGTGTTACTAGGCTGTAACTAGGGTGTTCTGTGTGAATTCTAGTGTAACCAGGGTGATTGCTTGGGAGCTGTTAAGCGATTACTGGTTGTTGTTTGATGGGCTGTGAGGTGGCTAAAAAGTTGCTAGTCTGTTACTAAGATGTGTGATTGCTAGGTGGTTAGGGTATTTTAGGTGGTTGCTAGAGTGTTGCTAGGTTGTTACTAGGGTGCTTTGTATAGTTGCTAAGTGGTTCATAGGGTAACTAGGATAGTTAGGTGGTTGTTTTGGGTATTCTGTGTGGTTGTTAAGCGGGTGCTAAGATATTCTGTGTTGTAGTAAGGTTGTTTTTAGACAGTTACTAGGGTGTTCTGAGTGGTTGCCAGGTGGTTGTTAGCTTAATCAGAGCTGTTGCTAGAGTGTTGTTAGCTTGTATCTAGGGTATACTCTGTTATTGCTAGGTGGTTGTTGGGTATGCAGTAGAATGCAACTAAGGTGTTTTGTGTGATTGATAGGGTTATCAAGTTGTTGCTAGTGTGTTGTTACTGGGGTATTATGTGTAGATATGATAGGTATGTTGTGGGGTTGCTAAAAAGTGCTAGGCTGTTACTATGGTGTTCTTGGTTGTTGCTAAGTGGTTAAGGTATTCTGGGTGGCTGCTAGAGTGTTACGAGGGTGATCTATATAGTTGGTAAGTGGTTCTTAGGGTAGCTGGTAGACAGTTACTATTCTGTGTGGTTGCTTTATGTATTCTGTGTGGTTGCTAAACAGTTGCTAATTTAATCTGTGTGGTAGCTGCAATGTTGCTAGGGGTCTGTGTGGTTGTCAGCTGGTTGTTAGGGTAACCATAGTTGTTGCTATGGTGTTGTTAGGTGGCTGTTGGGGTGTTTTGTTGTTAAGTGGTTGTTGTGTGGTTGCTAAAATGTGCTAGGCTGTTACTAGGGTATTCTGTGTGGTTGGTATGTGGTTGTTGGGGTATGCGGTGTGGTTGCTAGAGTTACTAGGCTGTAACTAGGGTGTTGTTAGGCAGTTACTATTCTGTGTGGTTTCTGGGTAGTTGTTTTCTGGGTAGTATCTATATGCTTGATAAGTGATTATAAAGATATAGCGCCTGTGTGTACACTAACATGCATAACATGGTAACACCAGTCAGAAGTGATGAGATGTTTCAACCATTTGTGATTGGACCACTAAACACACACATGACATACAGACAAATTAAGCAGCTAATTCCAAAACAGTTTGTACAGTAAATAAAGTATGATATTTGGGAGGTTTTCCCATTGTGAAATAATGACAGTGTATGGTGAAGTGCTGACCTCTCTCCATGAGTGTGTTGAAGAGCGAGGCGTTGGTGAAGAAGAACAGGTAGGTCAGCAGTTGGGACGTGATCTCCCTGTGCACCTGGAAAGTGTTGAGCAGATGCAGAGCCTCCTTCAGGACGTCCAGGATCTGACTGACTACCGCAGGCATGCGCAGCTGACCGCTCTCTGAGAAAGGGTTACTGTCCAGCAGCCCCGACAACACTGCATACAGAATCTATCAGAAGGAAATAAAGTTCATTTACTCACTGAGCTTATCATTACTTTACATGAGCAGCTGCTATAGACTCATATAATATTTAACATAATATTTGACTAGATATTTTTCAAGATACTAGTATTCAGCTTAAAGTGACATTTAAAGGCTTAACTAGGTTAATTTAGGTTAACTAGGTAAGTTATGGTAATTAGGAAAGTCGTTGTTTAACAGTGGTTTGTTCTGCAGACAATCAAAAATAATATTGCTTAAGGGGGCTAATAATATTGACCTTAAAATGGTTTTTTAAAAAAATAAAAACTGCTTTTATTCTAGCCGAAATAGAAACAAATAAGACTTTCTCCAGAAGAAAAAATATTCTAGGAAATACTGTGAAAAAATCTGTGCTCTGTTGAAATGAATTTGGGAAATATTTGAAAAAGAACAACAACAAAAAATCCCAGGAGGGCGAATCATTTAGTAAATCCTGGAGTGTATACAACATAAGCACATTATTTGTGTTTTCAGTACAGGGGACGTGGCTCTGAGTGCAGTTCCCTGATCGTGAGCCGACAGGAAGTACAGCACAGGAAACTTCCTCTCTGCGGAGAGATGTGTGTGCTGTGGCTGGACTCTGGACAATGTCTCTGCTAGACTGCCCATTGTTACAGCCGTCCTGAGAGTCAGCCAGATAACAGCAAAGCAGCAGATGCATCTCACTTTTCCCACTGACCGCACCACTGCTGGCCCTCAGGAGCAGATAAACACACACACACAAGGACAGACAGATAAACTGTGCCAGAACGAGACCGGGAGTGCATTTATCACAAAAAAACTGATAGCACACTGAACCAAAAACCTAAAATAAAGCACAATATTACCAGGAGGGTGCTTTTTTAAAGGGGATGTCCCTAGAATGATGTCCCTAGAATGTGGATGTGAAGTCTCAGCTCAAAATACCCCACAAATAATGTTTTATAACTCTATAAACTGCTCCTTTTCGGTTTTGATCCTAATTGTGCCATTTTTGGTGACTGTCGCTTTAAATTAAAATGAGATTGTGCTCTTTTCAAAAGAGGGCGGAGCTACAAATGCCTATGTGTCAGTATAGTAGCAGATTCAAAAACAAGACTAACATCCTATGCTTATGAGGGAGAGATGGTCATTAATACGCTTATTTCATGCAGCCGCCATTTTAAGAAGAAACCCAGAAGTATAGGATCAGCAGGGCTTAATTTGTGCCGGAACACCTCTAAAATCTGATCCGGCACCATTTTATCTCACCCTCCTCACATGAACACCCAATTAAAAACAATAATATGATAAAAGCTGATATGATGTGGTATTTAGCTCCAGCTTTAATTAAACACACTTGATTATCAAGAGTGTTTGAAACCTATAGGTAAATGTGTTGAAACATGGCTGGAACTAAAATCTGCAGGGTTGCGGCGCTCCAGGAATTCAGGAGTTCCACACCTCTGATCTAGGGTCAGTTTCCTGATGGCATTCAAAGCACCAGTATAAACACTGAAGTGACACGAGCAAACTATCAGTGGCGTCATTCAAACTCAACATTCACCAACATCAACAACAAGATGGAGGACACCATGAGCAGAACATAACCAGAGTGTTGAAAAAACGAATAATCGACAAGTTTTATGTCAGTTATTAATAGTATTTTTTTATGTATGAAGCGAACAGCAAATGCACTGCAAATGACACTACAGATTTAATCGTTCACATCTTGCAAAACCTTGACATAATTTTGTGCGTCTTTATTTAGCAGTGGCTTTTGCACCAGGTAAATATGCGACCCTGGACCACAAAACCAATGTCAATTTTTGGACATTTTTAGATGTATACATTATTTGAAAGCTGAGTAAATTATATTTTTCATTGATGTAAACATTGATGTATAGGATAATATTTGGCCTATTTGAAAATCTGCAATCTGAGGTTTCAAAAACTGAGAAAATTGTGTTTAAAGTTGCCCAAATTAGTTTTTAGCAAGGCATATAATCAATAAAAAATTGAGTTTTTGATAGATTTAGAACAGGGAATTTACAAAGTAAATCCTCCAGGAACGTAGTTGAAAAACATTGCACTAATCCGCTAATTATTTTCTCTGTTGTCAATAGTTTTTTGGATGAATGAAGCACAGCTCTCCATCAATTGACCATACACTGCAATGAAACTACAGATTCACCAGATTTTGATGTTTCAGATCAGATGTTTCAGAACATTTCAAGGCTAAAAAAGTATTTTATTAGTAGGGGTAGATTTGCACCAGATAAATATGTGACCTTTGACCACAAAACCAGTCATAAGTGTAAATGTTTTTTGGAAATTGAGATTTATGCATTATCTGAAAGCTGAATAAATAATGTTTCCTTTGATATATGGGACAATATTTGGTGGAGATGCAGCTATTTGAAAATCTGCAATCTGAGGGTTCAAAAAAATCTAAATACTGAGACAATTGTGTTAAAAGTTGTCCACATTAGCTCTTAGCAAGGCATATTACCAATCAAAAATTGAGTTTTGATACATTTACAGTAGTAAATTTATAGAAGTAGAATTGACATCTTCATGTAACATGATGTTTACTTAATATTCCAATGATTTCAGGCATAAAATAAAAATCAATCATTTTGACCCCTACGATGTATTTTGACTATCGTCAAAAATACACCCATGCAACATAAGACTCCAGGGTTATATATAGGAACTATAGCCACTAGGCCGATCTTTTGAGAACTAAATATTCCCCTTCAGTCAATTTACAATTTGCATGGGAACAAAAATGCAGTTATGGATGTACAAGTAATGCAACAGAAAATATGGTAAATGTCAATGGCACCCAAAACAACTCTTAAAGAGACAGTACTCCCAAAAATGAAAATTCTGTCATCATTTACTCATCTTCTACTTGTTCCAATCTTTTCTTCTGCTGAACCCAAAATAAGATATATTGAAGAATCTTAGAGAAAACAGCCATTGACATCAATAGTATTTTTGTTCTTACTATGGATGTCAATGGCTGCTTTTTTCCAACATTCTTTATAATATCTCATTTTGTGTTCAACCGAAGAAAGAAACGTTTTTATAGCCATTTGAATGTGAGTAAATGGTGAGGATATTTACATTTTTGAGTGAACTATCCCTTTAAAACACACTCACACACACAAACTGCCAGGATGTCAGGACACAGTAGAAGTTAATGAAGCTGAATTAATCACATCCGATGAGGTCACTCAGAAACCCAGAGCCTCAGGTCCCGTCCCTATGACTTATCATCCCTGATTGACACATTCCAGCCATGACATCACACCATTTACAATGCTGAACTTCCTGAACACTACAATAAACACATTATAAGGAAGAAAACCAACTGCTTACACGTGTTCTTCTGAAATGTTTTTAAAGGGATAGTTCACCCAAAAAAGAAAATTTACTCATTGTTTATTCAAGTGGTTCCAGTTATGAGTTTCTTTTTTTGTTGAACGCAAAAGAAGATATTTGGGAGAAAGATGAAAACCTGAACAGTTTTAAAAGGGATAGTTCACTCAAGATTCATTTACTAAACTCCTGGAAAAGGTTAACTTCCCGATGGGCTTTATGACTGCTTTAAACCGGATGCTCCTTTCTCTTTCTGAGTTTGTCCTGCTCAGGAAACAGACGAATGTCCGAATGTGCACATCTGCTTCCCCATCGGGAGGAGGATGAGTAACTGAAGCCCTTTCCTGTTCTCCAGCGCTGCAGGGTCTGAAGCGTGAAGGACGTCAATTCTCCATTCCTCCACTAAGTTAATCTGCAACCAATGCGTCACATATTTGGAATTTCTGGCCTTCAGTAGCCTGGACTTCAAGGTCGCTTCGTCACCTGGATTTTCTGCACTATTGAGCCGATCTAATGTTGTCAGTGTAATGGAGTTTTGTGATGTTTCATTCTGTTTATTTAGTATGGACCCTTTTCACAAGACTGTTATGACGCGTTTAACGGGCATCAGCATCTTAAATCCTTAAAAGTTTTTAATATTTTGATTTTTTTTTTAATGTATGTATATTTACATGTATGCATTATATCCAGCGGATTCAAGTGTTGTCAGTCGATTGAATGGGCGTTATCAGTGGATATCAGCTGATAGATATGGGCCAGTAGGGGTCTACTGCGCCTACTGTTCCTACATGCACATGGTTAATCTGCTGTTCTCGCGTAAATCCAGCAGAGGCCGCTCCGATTGACCTGCCCTCCACCTTCCCTAAACCCAACGGTCATTATTTTTTCAAAAGCAGCGATTATTTTTCAAAAGCAGCGATTAACCTGCCCTCATCCTTCCCTAAACCCAACCGTCTGTTTTTAAAAAAGCAATAAAAACAAATAATTAACGTTTGTCTTAGCTGCTTTCTGAAACCGTTCTTCGGCGGATTCGAACCCAGTCATCACTGTCAACTCCGCTCCACGTCTCAAGTCTGCTGACGTACACGGTGAGCCACTGGAGAAACTGATAACAGTGGAAAATCCATTCATATGGAGGTAAGCGTGTATACCGCCGCGCGTGATTTTTATGAAATTATACTATTTCCCGTTAATTGTATTTTATTAACGCCTACCCCAACCCCAACCCTAAACCCAACCGTCACAGTAATGTAAAATTTCCCATTAATTGTATTTTATTAACGTCTACCCCAACCCCAACCCTAAACCCAACCGTCACAGTAATGTAAAAACACATCTGGATCTGAACTGTTCTCTATTAGAATAGCTGATTAACCATGTGGATGGATGATTACAACCTTCTGAGCCACAGAAGGCCCCTACTGGCCCATATCTATCAGCTGATATCCACTGATAACGCCCATTCAATCGAGTGATAACATTCGAATCGGGTGTTATATCATCTTTGCATCAAATTACAAAAAATGAATTACAGCTTATGTGAGGTGTTTGTAAAGCAGAGTGTATGGGGGCAGGACAGTAAATTTGACGTTGTTCTCTCTTCTGGCTGCCGTTATAAGTCTCACACTATTTTTTTTTCCTTTTTCTGAAAGTCTTGATAAGACCATCATGGAGTTTTTCTTTTATTATTTCAGTAAATAGGATAGTAAAAAAAATATTTGTTGTGCTCTCTTATTCACTGCGCTCTGAGTTTACCAAACTATGACGACTTCCGCTACTGAGAAACCCGGAAATGTGAAAAGGGTCCATTATTTAAATACTATTATAAGATTGATGCTTCTGATTGGCTGGTGGGCTAAGGTTTGCAGTTCTTTTACTGACCTCATTCTTCATGTATGAGCGGACATATCCATTGAAACCATATTGGCTCGAGACTTTTGGTTTCATTCACTAACATTCATTTTCAGGCAGGACAATTTTTTTGTTATGCTGCTTGATGTTGCAACTTCGTACTTTTGTTGATTATGTTATTTTTATTGTTATGTGTAGTCAAAAACACACAAGTAGTTTGACCGTTTATTGAAGTGTATTACTCCTAGTCATTTCTCAGATAGTCGACTAAATAGGAAGTTCTAAAACGATCGCAGAAATGAGCTTACTTCTGGATTGCAGAGTAAGGTGAATATAAATTCACCTAGGAGCAAAAGTACACTCACAAAAATGAATCACGATGAAGATTGTAAGCTTTTCATCTTATTTGTCAGATTTTTAAAATGTTGTCAGATTTCTTAGAATCAGTCTAATCGGTTTAAAAATTGTATTATGGTATAAATATATCTAGCCGTAGAAAAAAGCCAGATCCAATTAGTTAAATTCTATGAGATTGGTTTACTTAATAGGGCGTCACGGTGGCACAGTGGGTAGCACGATCGCCTCACAGCAAGAAGGTCGCTGGTTCGAGTCCCGGCTGGGTCAGTTGGCATTTCTGTGTGGAGTTTGCATGTTCTCCTCGTGTTGGCGTGGGTTTCCTCCGGGTGCTCCGGTTTCCCCCACAAGTCCAAAGACATGCACTATAAGTGAATTGGGTAAGCTAAATTGGCCGTAGTGTATGTGTGTGAATGCAAGAGTGTATGGGTGTTTCCCAGTGTTGGGTTGCGGCTGGAAAGGAATCCGCTGCGTAAAACATATGCTGAATAAGTTGGCAGTTCATTGCACTGTGGTGACCCCTGATTAATAAAGGGACTAAGCCGAGAAGAAAATGAATGAATGAATGAATGGTTTACTTAATATTCGGGGGCAACTCCATACTCCACACAAAAGATTAAATCCAATGTGTTTTAAATTGATAGGAAGAAAATAAAACACATTGGATTTATTGATATTATTACATAAATTTGGTTCTTATTTGTTTCATTTATGTTTAGCTAACAAATATCAATCACATAAAGTTTATTAGTTCAATTATGCTGAAAGTATGTAATCCAAATTGATGGAGATTTTATATGCAATCAGAAAACATGAATCTTATTTGTTAGGCCTAAATATTTTGTTTTTGAGTGTAGTTCCAGGCAGATCACATTATAGATCCATATCACTACGTCAAGTAAAAATCTGTCAACTCAGGTCCTCACAGCTGAAAAACTGCTAAAAACCCACAAGGAAATAATTGAAACAAACAATTGAAAACAAAATGACAAACTATTTTATGCTTCTCTGTAAATTAATTGTATCATCTACGGTAATGAGAGATGAGATCATTATCATGTGACATTATTTTCCCAAAAAAGGCACACATTTTTACAAAGACACATGGTTTTGGTGTTTTATGGGGACTTCCCATAGCTGTAATGATGTTTATTCTGTAAAGACTGTGTACTCTACCGCCTGACCCCAACCCTACCCCTCAACCCAACTCTCAGAAGCAACAATCTGCATTTTTAAATCTTCGAAATACTTCATTCTGTTTTCTTTTCTTTTCTTTATGGAGACCAAAACTGTCCCCACATGGTCAAAATTTACTTGTATTACTATAAATGTTCCCACAACATCTTATATACAAGCTATATACACACACACTACATTGGATTTGACAGTAATGTCACACCACACAATTGTTTTTTTCATAACGTGGTCATTCTTGCTTTGTCTGAAATTGCAGATAACATGATCACTTTTTACATAATCAGTTTTCTAAAATGTACAAATATAATATGCTTTGTAATATAATGAGATTTTTATCAGCCTGATTTCATGTGGAAATGTAACTACTTCATGTATTGTCAGAAAAGTGGCTAATTTGAACAAATACATACAATTTCATTTGTATGGAAAACATTCGATTTTTAAAAGGAGAAGTCCCCCAAACTCCAACTTTAAACTCAATCTTTCATTGAAATGTACAAATGAGATGATACTTTTGTGAATTAAATTGTACATTCAAATGAATGAGCCACTAAATCAAAAAGTTACTAATTGCCGTGAGATTTTGTTGTAACTTAAATTACAGCAGTGTCCATCAGTGACGGATGTAGGTTTCCAAACATACACAATTTTACACTGGTGCCCCACAGTCGTCATTTCCAACATTTAAATATTACACACATAATTCATTCATTCATTTATTCATTCTCCTTCGGCTAAGTCTCTATTTCAGAGGTCGCCACAGCGGAATGAACTATTCCAGCATATGATTTACACAGCGAATGCCCTTCCAGCTGCAACCCAGTACTGGGAAACACCCATACACACTCGCATTCACACACATACACACACTACGGCCAATTTTGTTTACCCAATTAACTTATAGCGCATGTCTTTGGACTGAGGGGGAAACCGGAGCACCCAGAGGAAACCCACGCCAACATGAGGAGAACAGCAACCTTCTTGCTGCAAGGCGACAGTGCTAACCACTGAGCCACCGTGCCGCACCATACTCACATAAGTATAGCATAATTTATGTCACACACAACAACAATAATTTATATTTTTATATTACTGTGATGGTTGGGTTTACGGTTGGGGTAGACAATAATAAAATATAATTAATGGGCATTTTAATAAATAATATAAATAATTCTCGTTAACTTTTGGTCGCGGCCTCACGGTGGCGCAGTGGGTAGCACAATCGCCTCACAGCAAGAAGGTCGCTGGTTCGACCCCGGCTGGGTCAGTTGGCATTTCTGTGTGGAGTTTGCATGTTCTCCCCGTGTTGGCGTGGGTTTCCTCCGGGTGCTCCGGTTTCCCCCACAAGTCCAAAGACATGTGGTATAGGTGAATTGGGTAAGCTAAATTGTCCGTAGTGAATGAGAATGTGTGTGTGTTTCCCAGTGATGGGTTGCAGCTGGAAGGGCATCCGCTGCGTAAAACATATGCTGGATAAGTTGGTGGATCACTCCACTGTGGCGACCCCTGATTAATAAAGGGACTAAGCCAAAAAGAAAATGAATGAATGAATGAACTTTTGGGCGACACGGTGGTGCAGTGGGTAGCACGTTCGCCTCACAGCAAGAAGGTCGCTGGTTCGAGCCTCGGCTGGGTCAGTTGGCGTTTCTGTGTGGAGTTTGCATGTTCTCCCCGTGTTCGTGTGGGATTCCTCCGGGTGCTCCGGTTTCCCCCACAGTCCAAAGACATGTGGTATAGGTGAATTGGGTAAGCTAAATTGTCCATAGTGTATGTGTGTCAATGAGTGTGTATGGATGTTTCCCAGTGATGGGTTGCAGCTGGAAGGGCATCCGCTGCGTAAAACATATGCTGGATAAGTTGGTGGTTCATTCCGCTGTGGCGACCCCAGATTAATAAAGGGACGAAGCCGAAAAGAAAATGAATGAATGAATGAATGAATGAATGAACTTTTGGTCGCAGCTGTATCCCTTCTAGCAACAACCAAAGTCCTATTCGCTCTAAGTTATGATTTTGTTTCATGTAAATATCTTTTCATGTAAATCTCATTTCCTTGAAATGTTCCCAATGCTCATAAAAAAAAAAGTTGAAGAAATATTCTTCTTGTTTTCCATGTAGAAAATAACAATGGAAATAACAGTTTCAGTCTGAGTGAACATTTTTTTTAAGATATTCATCAAGAACAACTGCACACAGATCCAGAATGAAAACAAATGCTGTAGATATCGTGTTCCTAAACATTCCTGCCTCATCTAAGAGAGGCTGGGATTTGCCATTAACTTGAGCCTTGAGAAAATACCCTGTTAATGTGTTTGTTTTTGATTCTTCGGGAGGAGAAGAACAGCTATCCCGCTCACCCAAAGCTATGGCCAATCTCTGCGTCTGCTCCGCTGTTATGACTTTACTTTGGCCTTCAGACTGGAAGCACAAAGTGGTGTTTACATGGTCGTGTCCTGTTCGAATTCGACATCCTTCTGGGGCTATGATGAGGTACACATTTAATGAAATGTAAACACTGTATATGCATTCATTTTGCTTCAGCTTAGTCCCTTATTTACCAGGGGTCGCTACAGCGGAATGAACCGCCAACTATTCCGGCATATGTTTTACACAGTGGATGCCCTTCCAGCCACAACCCAGAACTGGGAAACACCCACACACTCTCACATTCACACACACTACGGCCAATTTAGTTTATTCAATTTACCTATAGCGCATGTCTTTGGACTGTGGGGGAAACCGGAGCACCCGGAGGAAACCCACGCCAACACGGGGAGAACATGCAAACTCCACACAGACATGCCAACTGACCCAGCCGGGACTTGAACCAGCAATCTTCTTGCTGTGAGGCGACAATGCTAACCACTGAGCCACCGTGCCGCCCCACACTGTATATTAAGACTTAATAAATATTAAGTATATTACTTAATCCCCAAAAATATTATGTAAATGAATGTGCACATACTTTGGTGAGATAGTAGACGCACTGCTGGAAGGTGAACATGATGACCTCCTCCAGGACCGTCATGGCCTCCTCACTGGCAGCACGAGTGCACTGGATCTGACCATCCAGCCATTCTGAGCAGATGGAGACATGATGTTAGTGTATATTCATGAGCGAGATAAGCTAAGCATCAATTTACTCAAGTAGAGGCATTATTGTGTTCTGAAAACATCAACTGAAATAAACCAAAACTCATTTCTAATAACTGATTTCTTTTATCTTTGCCATGATGACAGTACATAATATTTGACTAGATATTTTTCAAGATACTAGTATTCAGCTTAAAGTGACATTTAAAGGCTTAACTAGGTTAACTAGGCTAATAATTTTGACTTCAACTTTAAACCTTCCTATTTGACCACACGTTTAGAATAAATGAGGATAAGACAGAGACACACTGGCACCTTTGTCCTGTTCCTGTCTGTCCTGCTGTCTCCATGTTAAGAGCAGAGGGACCTCGTGTTGTATGAAGTGCAGAAGCTCAATAGAGTTGGACATCCACAGAACCAGCGGCTGCAGGCCTGAGATCAGATCCTTCATGTTCAGCACAGGCTGCTCCACTGTCCCGTCACTGGAGTTACTGAGTATCAAAAGCACAGTGTTCAGTCAAAACACACACACCAACCAAACATCCATCCATTCATTATCAGGTCAACTCATCAATTTACTAAATCATCTGTCCTGCTACCATCCTTCTAACCAACTGAACTATCTAAACAACCATTCATTTATTTATCTGTCTAACCAACAAAAAATCTGTCCATCCAACCAATAATCTCTCTATATACATATATCCACAAGCTTTCCCCACAAACAGCCATAAAATTATGCAGAATAAGAAACCAATTGAAAAGAGAATTTTTTTACACATACCATGGTTTCAGACATGTTTATATTCATTTTAGACGTACACACAATACAATGTTGCAATTTGAGAAGCGTTAAGAAATCAATATCCCATTTTCAGTCCCAAAAACATGAAAACAAATGTTATGTTCTGGAAAATAAAAGCTCTAAATGATTTATTAAAAAATGTGAAAATATTACAAAGAATGGTGTCTTAATTGATCGATTGGTTGAATGATTGGTTGTTTGGTTGATTGATTGGTTGTTTGGTTGAATGATTGGTTTGCTAGTTGGTTGGGTGGTTGGTCTGCTGTTTGGTTGGTTGGTTGGTTGGTTGGTAGGTTGGTTGAATTATTGGTTGGCTAGTTGGTTGAATGATTGGTTGGTTGGTTGGTTGGTTGGTTGGTTGGTTGGTTGGTTGGTTGGTTGGTTGGTAGGTTGGTTGAATTATTG
>CAIGQV010016663.1:3174679-3190468 GCA_903798115.1 Danio jaintianensis | reverse complement strand
TTGGTTGGTTGGTTGGTTGGTTGGTTGATTGGTTGGTTGGTTTGCTGGTTGGTTGGTTGATTGATGGATTAAATCTGCCCAAATAAATATTCAAAAAACCAACCAACTTGACCATTCAAAGTTCACCATCCCACCGTTCTCTCTCTTTTTTTCTCAAAAAAAATAAAAATAAATCACATCACATCACAACCAACCAACCAACGATTTCCCTAATTACATATACACCTATTTATTAGTCTGTAAAACCAAAATCCTCCCATCTGTCCATCCACCTGGTTGTCCAAGCTAATCAACCATTTCCTGGTCTATATGCACCTGTTAATTGTTCTGTCAAGCAAAAATCCTCCCATCTGTCTGTTTATCCAGTTGTCAAACCAACCACAAACCACTATCACTCTCTCCATATATGTTTTAGTCCATCCATCCAACCAACTAACTGAGCTTTACGAGCTTCTACATATAAATACACTGGCTTTTCATTTTTACACTATAAATAGCCTGAAAAGCAGTGACCCAAATTAAAGATCAAATGGCACTGAGGGTAATTTTCTCCTTTTAGGTTTTTCCATTTTAACCACTAATGTGTTTGCCTCACCGCAGTGTTTGGACTGAAAACCAGGATGTGGACTAAGCAGAAAATACCAGCTGATAGAAAATCTCAGCTGTCTGCTTAGTCAAATCTACAATTTAAACTGGAGACAATCAGAGCCTGAACCGCTATAGTGCTGCTGTCTGTTTGCAGACAGATTTATTGCTGGCCACTTCAACAGTAATGACACGCTCAAGTGGCCCAGAAAACAAAAGTGAATTGAACAAACACGGCACCATGGCTGATAATGAGCTGTTACTGTCGTTCTTACAGTTCCCTGCTCTTATTTCAGAGAGAAGAATAGTAGCTAGAAGAACTAAGCTCTCTCACGTGTCTGGATGCAGAGCTGCAAGTTCCTTTGTTCGTTCCTGTAGATGAGAAAAAAAACACACATCTTAGAAGAACAGATCTGTTTAAATGAGCAACAACCCTTAACTCCCATGACAACAATGACTTGTCTCAGCTATTCAAATGGGTCATGTGAAGCAGGACATGTAATTGTGCACAATAATAAACAAAGTATCCAATGTCAATTTATTTAAGGTACTTTCTTCTTAGAGGATTACGTCTCAGTGACCAGCTTCCAAAGAGAGTTATATTAACATATTATACATATACAGTATAATACACTCAAGCATATACTTTATGAGGTACATCTGCTCAACTGTTTATTATAATGGAAAAAATATTGAATAATCCAAACACAGAGCAAAGTTGAGCTGCTGAAGTTCAAACCGAGCAGCAGAATGATGGTGAAATGTGATTTAATCAGCTTAGGCTCATTGAAAATACATGCCTCATTTATGCGAAATATAAAATACCTTGCTCTGGGTATGTTTGGTTGCACATTTTAGATGACAAATCCACTAGAGGGCGCTGTCTATATTTTTATGAATCAGAAATACGTTACTTAGGGTATGTTTCGTTGTATGTTTCCGATACATGTCCTTCTTGTACATGCTCATTAAAGGGCGGAGCTTGTCATACAGGTCACCTAGCAAACCACTGACCTAAACCCTTCCCTAAACCCAACTGATAATGTTTTCACAAGAAGACATAAGTTAAACTACACTCTGACCATGTAGTTTACCTTGATTTTACATCTTTTGTGGAACCGTGCTTCACCAGACCTGAACCCGAGTGCTCTTTATCACAAGTACAAGACCGTACAAACTGAACTACTGCGCAAACTGACCACGCCAGAAAATGTGTAGATAGGTGGACAAACATATTCATATTAAGAGAAATTAAGAATTGCACCAAATTAAGAGCTGCACCAACACAGTCTTTTAAATTATCTTGTAAATATCATTAGTGTGAAAAGGAAAACAAGTAAACCATTCTTTAAAGAACTATGGTGTGAAGAACCAACAATATGTGAAGAAGTAGCTAGCACATGTTACTATGAGCTATTAGATATGCCCATGTCATATATCACAAACACAATCTCTTTCTCTCTTTTTCTGGGCAGATCTAGCCCAGAAAATGTCTTAACTGACGAATACAACACATTTTTGCCCATTCTATCACATTTTGCACTACAAAGAGCAATCCTAGTTTAAATAGTCTATAAATAGGCAAAGACCACTTAATATGTGTGATAATAAATTGATTTCTTTGTGTTAAAACACTTTATGTTGGGTGGTTCTTTCCCTCCGAGTCATGCATTTAAAATCCTTTAGCGCACAAAAATCCATATAATGCATGATCCCTTCATGCCACTAAAGATGAATGTCCAAAACTTGTTTGTTTGTAACAATTCTCAATGTTTACTAGTGGCTTATTACCTGCCTATTATTAAAATATTAAATGTTTATTAGTACTTATAAAGTACATATTCTGCATGATCTTATTCTGCATTGCTAATCCTACCAAATACCTAAACCCAACTACTACTTAAACAACTATTATTACGCGGCTGTCTGGAATACTTGATTCTAATTGGTCAGTCGCAACATTCCAAGGTATGTTATTCCCAGATAACAATCGCTAAATAACATAGGCTCCTCCAGGTACTTAAAATCATCTTGACCATCAGTGAACAGCTTCACATCTCTATAGTTACATCTACATTCATATTTATCTGCTTATGGCGCTATTTTTGACTCTTTGGCGCCATCTTGTTACTGAACAAAATATGTAGGTTAGTGTATGCTCCATTCGGCTGGTTTTGTTTCTGTCATCTTTGTGTTTTTACTGTTTGGTGCCATCTTGTGACTGAATAATATATAGGTTATGCTCCATCAGGTACATTCAGCTGTTTTGTTTTTGTCAACTTTGTGTTTAATTAAAGATTGCTAAAGATTAATAAAAAACGATTACAGTTCAGAACACTGCTTTGCGTCTAATTGTTATGTAATAAGCAGGATAAAGTACACCCAGGTGGTTGTTTTTGCAGAATTAATCCATTCACACTTCAGTCGGGTTGCCGATAAGCCTGTTATGCTTTATTCATTGATAAAAACCTCCTGGATGTACTTTATCCCTTACTTAATAAGCAAAAATGTAGTTTATTGAAGCAAAAGTCATAGTCATGGTTTATTAAAAGCAGCTTAAAATGAAATGTGACCCAACATTATGACTTCTCTTGTTAGTGGAACTGGTTGTGTGTGTTTTTGTAGACTCACCCACATGTCGAGCTGAATGTGATTGGCAATGGAGAGCAGCAGTCTCCGCAGGTGAAGCAGCTCAAAGTCAGTGGCAGAGTGTTGGATGCACAGACACAGCAGAAAGGCTGCTGTCAGTTTGGGATCTTCTCCTCCTGCATCCACCATACTAATAATCTTCTCCAACACCTGATCCTCCTGCTGCACCTCATATGACAGCGAAACCACCCTACCATCAGAATCCCTCCAGCGGGCCGCCATTTTTTGAGTCCTCCTCCTCCTGACTGAAGTCCCACACAGTTTACAAGGAGACGTCGTGGCTGGGGGACACAATGTAGCCATCCAGGACGGGGTCTGAAAGGTTCCTGTGGCCGTCGGGTCTTTGAACATGAAAAGATAGTGCTGACCGAGGCCTATCAGGTCGCCTGGACACAACTCGACTTCATCCTGGAGTGGGACGCCATTGTGTGTAACGTGTGCGCTGTGCAGCGGTCGGAGTTTGGTTTGCATCTTGGATTGGTCAGCAGTGGCGTCCTGGCGCTGAACGCAGCAGTGCTGAGGTAAAACATCAGGGGCGAAGAGTAAGACATCCACCTTCAGTGACTCCTGATTCACTCCAGTGGAGGATTCAGAGGAGCTGCCGAACACACACGTGTTACCGCTCATCAGATAGATCAGAAAGTCCTGATAAGAGATGAATAGAACAGACAGGGGATTTCATTATGCAAATAAAATAACAGAATGTGACAGTAGTAGCATAATGAGTACACTGAGCTGTAGACCAGTAATGAGTACATTGATTCAATCCTCATGTTCGTAAAACAGTCAAAACATTGCATTTTCATCTCAGAAATATTGCCAAACTTTGACCCATGCTACTTTTTTCTGATGCTGAAAAGTTAGTCAACATCTTTGTTTTTTTAGCGAATTCACAATTGTAACGCTCATTTGGTCAGAACATCAAATTCTACCCAAAACATTAATAACACTTTAAGCCAAATTCACGATTTTAACTACAGGTTTATTACCTGCCTATTATTAAGATATTAACTGTATATTAGTAGCTAGAAAATATGATCTAATTTTACATTCCTTATGCTACCCAATACCTAAACCTAACTAATACCTAACTAACTATTAATTAGCAGCTAATAGTTTTAGTTAGGGCGGCGCGGTGGCGCAGTGGGTAGCGCTGTCGCCTCACAGCAAGAAGGTCGCTGGTTCGAGCCTCGGCTTGGTCAGTTGGCATTTCTGTGTGGAGTTTGCATGTTCTCCCCGTGTTCGCGTGGGTTTCCTCCGGGTGCTCCGGTTTCCCCCACAAGTCCAAAGACATGCAGTATAGGTGAATTGGGTAAGCTAAATTGGCTGTAGTGTATGTGTGTGAATAGGAGTGTTTCCCAGTGATGAGTTGCAGCTGGAAGGGCATCCGCTGCGTAAAACATGTGCTGGATAAGTTGCCGGTTCATTCCGCTGTGGAGACCCCGGATTAATAAAGGGACTAAGCCGAAAAGAAAATGAATGAATGAATGGTCTTAATTAATAGTTTGTTAACAGCATGAATTGTGACAAAATAAAGTGTCAGCAAAACATCTCTTTTTCATCTCAGAAATGAAAACTTTTTGACTTTTGCTGCCTTTTTTTGTTGATGAAAAGTTACTAATCTTTGTTTGAATTGATCATTGTAATGATTAGTCGGCCCAAACTTCAAAACCTACCATTAATTTTGATTGAGATGTGATTCAGGCAAAGATGTGATTGAGGCTAATTGAATTTACTTTGCTAGTTAGTTGCATGTCGGTTTGCATAATTAGTTGTAATTATTATAGAAGTAGCTGCAACATGTGTAACAAGGACACGTTAAAAAAAGTGTTATCCAATTTTTTTTTTGTCTGTTTGCTTTTTATTGCATCCCCCATATTTACCTTCTTTAGTTTAACTTTATTTCGAAGCTAAATATAATAACTGCATTCAATTTTACCACAGAATTTATCTCACAATTTTCATTTCAACTGCACACTTGTAACTCACAAATCTTTTTACAATATTTTACAAAGATTTTTATTCATTCATTCCTTTTCTTTTCGGCTTAGTCCCTTTATTAATCTGGGGTCGCCACAGCGGAATGAACTGCCAACTTATCCAGCATATGTTTTACGCAGCAGACGCCCTTCCAGCCGCAACGCATCACTGGGAAACATCCATACACTCTCTACAAAGATTTTTTGACAAAAAATATATTAAGTAAAACAAATACAAATAATATGACTTTTTTATTTAAATAAACACTTTGTAGGCTGCACGGTGGCGCAGTGGGTAGCACGATCGCCTCACAGCAAGAAGGTCGCTGGTTCGAGCCTCTGCTGGGTCAGTTGGCGTTTCTGTGTGGAGTTTGCATGTTCTCCCCGTGTTTGCGTGGGTTTCCTCCGGGTGCTCCGGTTTCCCCCACAAGTCCAAAGACATGCACTATAGGTGAATTGGGTAGGCTAAATTGTCCGTAGTGTATGTGTGTGAATGAGTGTGTATGGATGTTTCCCAGTGATGGGTTGCAGCTAGAAGGGCATCCGCTGCGTAAAACAAATGCTGGATAAGTTGGCGGTTCATTCTGCTGTGGCGACCCCAGATTAATAAAGGGACTGGCACTCGTGAGAGAAATTTGAGATCTCAAAAAGCATACACAGCGGCCTCTGGTGAATTCGTGAAAACAAAAACTGCAAAAAAAACTACCTCCTGGGATGTATTTGGCACTCTCCAGAAATGTATGTAGGGCTATGTTTTCAAAATGAGACTGGGTTGGATGTGTAGGACCATTTTTATAAAATGAAGAAACAAAAAATTAACTTAAAATCATACATTTGTTGTGTTAAGAGCATTCAAACGTGCTTCATCTGATGTCTGAAGAGTGTGAGTTGACAGCCAGCTGAAGGGAACAGGAGGAGGTAAAAGCAAAACCTTGTGTAAATTCTTCATCTGCTTACAGTGTGGTGTCAAAACAGCCTGCAGTGTTAATGGACTGATCCACTTAGTGCTGCTTAAGCTGATGATTCTCCTGATGTGGACGAGAGTCTCTGAGCAACACAAGCGGTGACTGACACTTATCCACACATAATCCCCTCAGCACCTGCTTCACTCTCATCAACCCTTCATTAACTCTCCAACTCCAACAAGACAAGGAGAATCTAAATTTATGGACCCTTTTCACATTTCTTGGTTTCTCAGTAGCAGAAGTCGTCATAGTTTGGTAAACTTAGAGCGCAGTGAATGGAGGAGTACAACAAATCATTTTTATACAATCCTATTTGCTGAAATAATAAAAGAAAAAACTCCACGATGGTGTTACCAAGACTTTCAGAAAAAGGAAACAATTGTGTGAGACTGATAACGGCAGCCAGAAGAGAGAATAATGTCAAATTTACTGTCCTGCCCCCATAGACACTGTGTTAGAAACACATTGCACAAGCGGTAATTCATTTGTTGTAATCTGATGCAAAGATGATATAATACATACATAAATACATATACATGTTCATAAGTTTTTAAAAAAATCTAAATATTAAAAACTTGCAAGGATTTAAGATGATGATGACTGTTAAATGCGTCACAACAGTCTTCTGAAAAGGGTCCATTAACCCTCCTGTGAAATTATTTATTTTCAAATATTTCCCAAGTGCTGTTTAACATAACATGGCACACTGTTTTTCAATGCATTTTTAAGCATAATACTTTTAATAACTAACTTCATTCATTTTCTTTTCGACTTAGTCCCTTTATTAATCTGGGGTCGCCACAGCGGAATGAACCGCCTAATAACTAACAAAAAGCAATTTCTATTGTCTTTGATAGTATGTAACCCACCGGTCCTACTGCACCCTAAACCTCACTCCCATCCCGCACGAGCCCCCACGTGTAACCCACCGGTCCTACTGCACCCAACCCGGTCTGAGCTGGGATCGAACCAGCGATTCTTTGCATGAGAGTCAGTTGCACTAACAAGGAGGCTAAAGACCATGACCTCTAGTGTCTGTTGCTAGAGCACCTTTAGAGGTCAGAGGAGTGAGGTTTACCTGCATAGCACTTCGCTAGCTGGCCGTTACAAGTATATAATATTTTAGTAGTCATTTTGCAAGCCAAAAGTGAAATTTAAAAGCTTAACTAAGTTAATTAGGTTAACTAGGAAAGTTAGGTTAATTATAAGTTATTGAACAACAGTGGTTTGTTACATAGTCAATTGAGAAAAAAAACAAATCTTAAAATAACACTCCATCTTTTTTTGAAAAAGTTGACTTGAACCAATTTTGAATCTATTCAGCCAATTTCTTGTTCACTATTAGCTTAGCTTAGCATAATGAATTAAATCAGATTAGACCATTAGCATTTTGTTCGAAAAATTCCAAAAAGAGTTTTGATCATTTTCCTATTGAAAGTTTGAGTCTTCTGTAGTTACATTGTGTAATAAAACCGATGGAAAATGGAAAAATTACTATTTTCTAGGCAAATATTAATATTAATTAATTAATATTAATAGGAACTTTACTCTCAAATAGTTTGAATAGATCGCAATGTTTTTAAATCGAGCAATTTATGCTAATCATGTGTTAAGTGCATCAAATGCCCAAAATGCTGAATTCATGCTGTGTTTTTCGTTTGAATCATGTCATTCGCGTGAATAGCGAATTTGCGTCTTTGCATTGACTTAACATGCAAATCACTCACGCTTGACGTTTCATCCATGTCTGGTGTGAATGTAATAATAATCAATGTTGGGGAAAGTTACTTTTGAAAGTAAGGCATTACAATATTAAGTTACTCCCCAAAAAAGTAACTAGTTGCATTACTTAGTTACTTTTTATAGTAAGTAATGCGTTACGTTACTTCTGTGTTACTTTTTTATTACCTGGCTGAGGCTTGATCTCTTTCAGAACTTGTTTTTTTTCGGGGGGGTTTAATATAGGGGTTCTGCAATTAACAACACACTGCATTAACCTACACCTACGCTTACCTTTAAAAAAAATTTTTTTAGCATTATGTTACCTGAGAACTTCCTGAGCCCAGAGCTATACATGCCATATATACAGATTATTGGAAGTTTAAAGCAATGTGTTTGCTACTTTTCTACTATTTGTGTTAAGTAAAATCACTGTCCATTGAGACTATTCACCTTATTCTCTGCGTACAGAGCGGGCGCAGCCATTTGAATCTTTTTGGCTCGAGACTTCCGGTCTCATTCATTTCCATTCATTTTTGGACGTTAAAACAGATCGTTTTGCTGCTTGATGTTGCAAACTGATATTTTCTTATTATATTATTCTATTTTGTCTGTATAGTCATGCAAACACTTGTTTGTAGAGCAAGTAATTTGACCGTTTTCTGCCGTTCATTATTCCTAGTCATTTCTCCCATAGGCAACTGAATCGGAAGTTCTAAAACAATCGCAAAATTGAGCGCACTTATTCCGCATTGAAGAATAAGGTCAATAATCCCCTTTTCCTTTTCTTCGATGCGTTCAAAATAATCAACACATCCTCTCATTGATTCATTGTGACTATACTTTAATTTTAATTCAGCAATTTATTTTTTAAAAGCAAATTAATTAAAGTAAAAAGTAACTCAAGTTACATTTTCAAAAAAGTAATTTAAATATTATTACTTATTTTTTAAAAGTAATGTGTTACTTTACTCATTACCTAGAAAAGTAATATTATTACGTAACTTGCTTTACTTATAATGCATTACCCTCAACATTGATAATAATAATAGACATGAACCTCTGCCGCTGTACCGTGAGCACGTGAGAACGGCTTACTTTTAAAGGGTGCCTTGAAACCACGTTCAAGTCAACTGTTTAACTCTAGGATACTTGTAAAATGAGCCTTTTTTGAAAAAAGGTGGCCTAGTAAGGGGCCCAATAATATTGACCATAAAACATTTTTTTAAAATGTAAAAACTGCTTTTATTCATTCATTCATTTTCCTTCGGTTTGGCCCCTTATTCATCAGGGGTCGCAACAGCGGAATGAAACACCAACTTATCCAGCATATGTTTTACACAGCGGATGCCCTTCCAGCTGCAACCCAGTACTGGGAAACACCCATACACTCTCATACACTACGGCCAATTCAATTTATTCAATTCACCTATAGCATATGTCTTTGGACTGTGGGGGAAACCGGAGCACCCGGAGGAAACCCACGCCAACACGGGGAGAACATGCAAACTCCACACAGAAATGCCATCTGACCCAGCCGGGACTCGAACCAGCAACCTTCTTGCTGTAAGGTGACCACCGTGTGCACCAAATATGCTTTTATTTCAGCCAAAATAAAAGAAATTTGACATTTTCTCCAGAAGAATACTGTGGAAAAAAAATCCTTGATCTGTTAAAAATCACTTTTCAAATATTTGAAAAAGACTAAAACAATTCACAGGAGGTAGGGGTAATAATATTGCCTTCCGCTGTATATAACTGAGTCATTATAGAGCTCAGTGTTGATTCAGTTTAGTTCAATGTCAGCGTAAAGTTAATCAGTTATGAAATGAGTTCATTTCAGAGCTCAACGGTAGACAACCGTGTCATTATTCTGTGTTGATTCAGTTCAGTGTCAATGCTGCAAAATTGATCAATTACGAAACACGCAAACCAAAGAAACTACACAAGTTAATCAGTTACTTACAATGTTTTACTTTTCAATTGTTTCTTGTGGAAATTAACTCTGTCGTGGATAATAAAGTGGATCAAATGAGTTCACTTTTAAGGTTGGGAACAGTGTAAATGTCAAGAGTTTTGTCGAATCTCATCAATTATTCTCCAGTACCAACATAACTCATCGTAATTTAAAACTAGAGCGGCACAATATACTGTTTCAGCATTGTTATCTCAATGTGTGCGTCTGTAATAGTCACATCACAGTATATTTAATGTCAAATCTGGATTATATTTGATCAGGAGCCACAGTTCAGAACAGATTTGTGGAGTCACTGCAGAGTTTAATCACACTGTAAAAATCTTGCTGCCTTAATTTTTCATTCATTCATTAATTTTCCTTCAGCTTAGTCTCTTATTTATCAGAGGTCGCCACAGCAAAATGAACTGCCAACTTATCCAGCATATGTTTCACGCAGTGGATGCCCTTCCAGCCGCAACCCAGTACTGGGAAACACCCATACACACTCATTCACATACATACACTAAGGCCAATTTAGCCTACCCAATTCACCTATAGCGCATGTCTTTGGACTGTGGGGGAAACCAGAAGTACATGCAAACTCCACACAGAAATGCCAATTGACCCAGCTGGGACTCGAACCAGCGACCTTCTTGCTATGAGGCGACAGTGCTAACCACTGAGCCACCGTGCCACCTCATTTTAATATAAAAAATTATATACAAAAAAAGCGATTCTATGTAATCTGGTTAAATTGAATTTCATATTATATTCATATTTATTATAGAAAACAAAACATCACAATGGTAGTTTTTCCCCCCAATAAGATGCAGCCCTATAGCTGAAACATTCATTCGTTCATTCATTCATTTTCCTTCGTCTTAGTCCCTGATTAATCAGGGGTCGCCACAGCGGAACGAACCGCCAATTATAGCTGAACCATACACGGTTTATATTTTTTCTGAATTCAGATTTTCATTGGTCAAATGTCCCATTCAAATTAAATTGACAACAGTGATTTAATATAAATAGAAAACATATCAAACGCAAGCAAAGTGTCTGATTTAAGGTTATAAATCACTTTTAATTAAATAAAAAATGAAATAGCCAATAGTGTAAACAAAAAGTAAAAATAAGAGTGAAATAATGTCCCACTGTCATTAAGCATAACAGAAATATTCATGTAAATATATTCATTCATTCATTTTCTTTTCGGCTTAGTCCCTTTATTATTCTGGGGTCGCCACAGCGGAATGAACCGCCAACTTATCCAGCATATGTTTTACGCAGCGGATGCCCTTCCAGCTGCAACCCATCACTGGGAAACACCCATACACTCCCATTCACACTCATGCACTGTGGACAATTTTAGCTTACCCAATTCACCTATAGCGCATGTCTTTGGACTTGTGGGGGAAACCGGAGCCCTGATTTAAAAACTGATTTACAAAAATTAAGCCTACAAGACTGATTTAACTATTGAGTGTGTTTCATGGCCTTGTTTCTTTGACAGTTTGTGCTGAATAAAGCTAAATTACAGGTTAGCCAAGGGTATGTTATAAAAGGAAGAAATAAGAAGATGTCGGAGCATATCCCAACATCTCAAGGGTCCCAAAACCATCTAAGGATATTTAAAAAAATCCTTCCTGACAGAAAGGTAAACCCTAGTATCTGTGCCATCAATCCGTCACTTCTTGTCTTATTTCTTTCTTTGAATGAGTGGGATTTGAACACAAGTAACATCAGACAGTCCAGTGATGTCTTTTGAACAAAGTTTTAATAACAACTTAAATGAACTATGTTACACGGTCAAAAAACTGTTTCGCTTCCATCTTCCATGACACAACACTTCTTCTTAGCCGGAAATTACATCACCATAACTTCTATAATATATATATATATTAATTTACTTAGCACAATATTTTCCAATTTTGCTTATCACATTATTATTATTCATTCATTCATTCATTTTCTTTTCGGCTTAGTCCCTTTATTAATCCGGGGTCGCCACAGCGGAATGAACCGCCAACTTATCCAGCATTTGTTTTACGCAGCGGATGCCCTTCCAGCTGCAACCTATCACTGGGAAACATCCACACACACTCATTCACACACATACACTACGGACAATTTAGCCTACCCAATTTACCCATAGCGCATGTTTTTGGACTTGTGGGGGAAACCGGAGCACCCGGAGGAAACCCACGCCAACACAGGGAGAACATGCAAACTCCACACAGAAATGCCAACTGACCCAGCCGAGGCTCGAACCAGCGACCTTCTTGCTGTGAGGCGAACGTGCTACTCACTGCGCCACCGTGACGCCCCACATTATTATTAATTTAACATAAATAAAAACATTTAACTTATGGCTCTTATACCTGGTGTTTTGAAGGATAGTGGAAAACAATTTTTAAAAATTTGATGACAATTAATGAGTATTTTGGGGCCAAACTGTCATCATTGTTTACTTTGTCAGCAAAAGATTATTGCTCTAAATAATATGCCTGACAAGAGGGGTTAGGGTGTCCGCGGGGTTCACTGAAATATTGTGTTGTAGGTCTTAAATTAGGGGTGTCAAAATTAATTGTTTCTTCGATGCACCGCGATGCAGATGCGGACAGTTCGATATCGGTTCAGTAATAGATCATAACCGGTTATTACGTACTGACGTCATTTATCTCATATGCGTAGAATACTATAGTGAAGGAGGTGAGGGCGAGTAAATAAAACGCTCCTAACTACTTAAAAAGCAGATAATTGTGCACAATTCACTGCTTGTGAGTTTGCTGGACAGTCATTCACTGACACTGAAGAAGTTACAGCACGAGCCGCTATTTCACTACTAGGGAGAGATGCTGTGAAACTCCATCTCTGCCTCTCTCTCTCACACACTTTGGACATTTGACCTGCTTGCGTGTTCGTGAGGTAACTTTTCCTCTCCTCTCGGCTGTTAAAGCGATAGTTGTGGATCCAGACACAAGCGTGCCTGTGGACTGAGTTTTCTCCACTGCGTCTTTTACGGATTACCTGTGATAACCGCGTATTATGCACATATAGACTGTTACAGCGGCTGTTCTTCCCACGTCACTCATCGGTGAACAGCGATTTCATTTTTAAAGCCAATCGCAGCCCTTTCTGTTGAGTGGGTGAAAACAATGACCAATCATACACAAAAAAAGAAAGGGGGATAATATTAAAATATTTGCATTAGTTTATTTGTTATAAATGCTCATGTTGTCTTCTGTGCATGTATTGGTGTTTTGTCTAAAACATTCAAAAAGAGTGTTTTCTTTGAGCAAGTAAAATTAAAGGTACAGTTCATATATCTTACTGCTTGTATTAAAGGACACAATTGTATTACAAATAATATATAAATATTAATATATTTATAGATTTTAATACAATTTTTTTCTTGTGTTGTAAAGAAAAAATCTAATTATGTATGGAAAGCATCGTCAATGCACCGTGATGCACCGAGATATCAAATTGAACCGAATCGATGGCATGATAATCGTAACCGAACCGAACCGTGAGACCAGTGTAGGTTCACACCTCTATCTTAAATCATTTCAAACAGGTCTTAATTTTCCTATGTTCATGTAAAGCATCCAATCTCCAACAATCTATCTCAATAAAACTTTTAACAAATATTTTTATTCATTAACTCTGTTTAAAAATATAGAATATTTAATTATCTACCGTACAATAACATTTGTTTATAGTGTTTTTTTAATGTTTTAACTGGGCCATTAGAAAAAAAATATCCTTAGCGTTTAGCCTTGTGTAACTCTAAAATTTCATTCATAATGGTCTTAAAAAGGTCTTAAAAAGTCTTAAATTTGACTTGATGAAACCTGCATAAGGGTGTCCTCCCATATGGTCAAAAATACAAAGAATGTTATGCAGTATTAACACAAACTCCTTTTCATTGAACAACATACATCAATATAATGATGCGAGGAAAGGCAATTCCGTATCAGATCAAATTCATGACATTGATTTTATTTAAATGACTATTTCCTCAAGTTCCTCCAATGTACGCTGCCCAGCTGAGAGATAAGACGCTACAAAAAACCCCACAAACTGTTCCGGCTGAAAATGCAAAGACAGAGAAGTGAATGAGGAGCGGTGCTGCGTGGCAGAAATGAGCTGCGTTTCTGACCTGCAGCTTCAGTAAACAATGCTGATTATTGCCTAAAGTGAAGAGCTCGCAACACTTCAATTATTATAACTGCTGATTATAGTTCAGCGTTTCGGGGAGACAATGCTTATATAATTACTGCTATACACCATAGGCACGCTGATTCTTCTCTCACATGCATGAGTGTTGAGAAACAAAATCCAAAAGTGTCTTTGTAATCTTCGGTGAGAGTAAAATGACTTCTAAAATGATATAAATGTATAGCTGAAGTCAAAATTATTACCCCTCCAGTGATTTTTGTCTTTCTTTTTCAAATACTTCTCAAACGATGTTTAACAGAACAAGGAATTTTTCACAGTATTTCCTATAATATTTTTTTCTTCTGGAGAAAGTCTTATTTGTTTTATTTCGGCTAGAATAAAAGCAGTTTTTAATTTTTTTAAATCATTTTAAGGTGAATATTATTATCCCCTTTAGCAATATTTGTTTTGGATTGTCTACAGAACAAACCACTGTTATACAATGACTTGCCTAATTACCCTTAAATTGCCTAATTAACCTAGTTAAGCCTTTAAATGTCACTTTAAGCTGAATACTAGTATCCTGAAAAATATCTAGTCAAATATTATGTGCTGTCATCATGGCAAAATCTTCTTTCCGTTAAACAGAAATTGGGGGAAAAAATATATAGAGGGGCTGATAATTCAGGAGGGCTAATAATTCTGAATTTGTATCTGGACATGTTGACCCATTCTGAGATGATATGTGAATGTTGTACAAACCGCACTTTGCGCTCTTATTCTTATTCTTCATTCATTCATTCATTTTCTTTTCGGCTTAGTCCCTTTATTAATCAGGGGTCGCCACAGCGGAATGAACCGCCAACTTATCCAGCATATGTTTTACGCAGCGGATGCCCTTCCGGCAGCAAACCATCACTGGGAAACACCCATACACACTCATTCACACACATACACTACGGACAATTTAGCTTACCCAATTCACCTATAGCGCATGTCTTTGGACTTGTGGGGGAAACCGGAGCACCCGGAGGAAACCCACGCGAACACAGGGAGAACATGCAAACTCCACACAAAAATGCCAACTGACCAGCCGGGACTCGAACCAGCGACCTTCTTGCTGTGAGGCGACAGTGCTAACCATTTCTAACTTATTCTTATTTTATTTATTTTTATTTTAGTTTATCTTATATTATTTTATTTCATTCTCTACATTTTTATAGTAGTGTGTAGTCCTGTGTTATGTTGTCAATTTATGTTGTTTGATGTAGCACCTTGGTCCTGGAGGAACATTGTTTCGTTTCACTGTGTACTGCACTGTATATTGTTGAAATGACAATAAAGCCAACTTGACTTGACTCCATTCTGGTATATAAACATACTCTTCACAATCAAATCGACTGTAGATTGATTCTCATTAGGACTGTGCAACATTGAAGATAAATGCAATATGAAGGCGAATAAGGTTTAAACAATTGTTACATGGTTTCAAAATGGGGTACTTTATTTTGAGCTGTCCTTGCTACAGTGTAACTATTCATTTACCTACTGAGTAATATTAAGAAACTACATGTACTTACTGTTTGATTGGGGTTAGAATGTGGGTTAGGTTAAGGGTTAGTTGCATTTAATTATGCATAATTCATTGATATTATTATGTTATGATAAAATGCTGAGTTGTTGTAACCCAAAGATGGGTCCAATTTGGACAAACCCAACCCTTAGGCTAAAAAAAAGTGTCATTACATTTAAATGAAAAAATTAACCCGTT
>CAIGQV010016663.1:3130554-3142678 GCA_903798115.1 Danio jaintianensis | reverse complement strand
ATTAAAGACAAACCTCCAACTGAAACTATATTTTAAGCCATTTTATAGTTTGAACACGATCACTAAAGACGTTTGTTTAGCTATATCACCCAGCCCATATTGAAACCTACTGCCGTTTACTGAAAAGGCAAAATGAAAATAAGCAACACAAACAAGGAGAAAAAACTGTTGAGCTGGATCTGTTTTGAGTTTTTGGTTTGTTTTTTTAAAGATTACTGTGGGATATCAATTGAGCTCATCTGTGAACCTGACATGTTACATCCACCCGTTTAGGTGTAGCACTTGAAACCAAGAGAAGCAAAACTGAGGACATTTTTTTTAAACTGGGAAAAAAGAGATAGGGTAAAACAAACATCAAGCTCTGAGACACGTTCACAAGGCAACAGCATTCAAATGGATGTGGGTAGTGAAAGGAATACCTGAGTGAATACCTGCACAGATTGACAGTATCCTTGATTTCTAAATGGACTTTTCATGTGAGGGGGGGGGTCGCTCACAACACCAACGCTGTGTGAGGTGTGGAAGTCAGCTGCAATAATTCATTAACCCTACACTTTTCCATCATCCCAAAAGCTAGCGGATCTCAACGTTAAGAACAGACGGTATTAAAAAGTGCAACATATCCATGTAACTCCAATATTTAAAAAAAAATTAAAAAAAAAAAATAAATAAAAAAAAAATCAATCAATATTCACTGCAGTTCAATGAACGCATCAATGAACAGACACCAGATGGTAAAATGCTGTGCGCTTATGCATGTACACACATATGAGCACACGGTCATTTTAGATGTGCAATAGACTAGTTTCAATCTTACTGCGAGCATAAAGTCAACAGGTTGAGGTAGAGAAGAGAGTTAGGGAAAAAAAAAAAAAATAAAGTAACAAAACACGTAAATTTGGAAGAGAACTTGTCTAAAGAGACAGATGTATGACCGATACAAAACGAGGTACCTCCAAGCATGTTTTTCAGGACTACACTGGCCTTTCCCTCTGGGTTTGTTTCATTCTACTTTCTTCCGTTTCATCAGCCTAGTCCCATCTTCAGTGCATACTTACGATGCACTATTAAAAAACAGGAAGAAAAATCACAGACAGAACTGAAAGAAAAAGGGGGGAAGGGGAGAGGGGGGAGAGACCCGGGCCGGGGAGGACGGTGCACTTACCTGGGGCTGATCTGAGGTCCTATCAGATCAGTTTTAATTGGACTGTGTGTCACCTTCAGAATGTAGCTCTTGAACCGTGCCGTTCACTTCTGCTTTGGGAGGCTCGGCCTCCATGGGCTCGGGCTTGGAGAGCTCATTACATTTCTCTACAGAGCCCTTTCTGCTGCTCCTTTTCTCATCCGAGGAGTCCTTGTGCTCTGAGACACAAAATCAGCAAACATACACAGGCATTAGGTCTAAACTCAGCTGAATTAAGTTTTAATTTAAAGTACGGCTTGAAATTAACTTTTCTGCTTGGTAGCAGTGGTGCACCAGCCAAAATTTAGGTGCACCCACCTAAAATTAAGAGAAGAGCTTAAATTGTGGGGCAGAAATTGTGGGCTTTTGTTTACCGTACAGGTTCCTTGAAATCAAATTTAAGACTTTAAGACCCTTTCAACACCAATATGAGTGAAATTTTAGACTTATACAGGGCTAAACACTAAGGATTTTTTCTAATGGGCCAGTTACTTCTGTAAATAGTTTTTGTATTAATGGAAGATCATGTAAAGGGGTGTGTTGCTTTAGGTTTTCTTTCCCTGATTAGGGAATTTAATTTGGAGAATTTGCTGTAAAAACGTCTAACAGTTGTTGTGAATCGTATCTCTTCGCAATAAAAAAAATCTTAAATATATATTTAAAAAAATAAGTTTTGAGATGGATTAGAGGTGATTGTGTGTTGGCCAGATTGGGTAGCTTTACTTGGACAGAGGCCTGTTTAAAATGATTTAAGAGCTAAAACACAATATTTCAATGAATTTAAGACTTAAGGCCTAAAATTTTGAGCGCTACATTTAGTGTTTTCTAGGCGCAAAGATACATTCTGCATGAATGTCCCCCAAATCTGTGCACGGTGAATGTTTTGCAGTGAAACAGAAACAATTTTATGCCCACGCACAAATGCTCCCAAATATATTTTAAGGGTGCATAGATTAAATTTCGGGTGCATATGCGAACAAAACGGTCTTAATTCCAAGCCCTGTAAAAGGTTTCTTTAGAGGACATTTACAACTGGTTCTATGAAACATTAATAAATTAAACTGAACAAAATTAAATATTTTTACTTGCATTAATTATTTTGGAATCAAACTGGCTAAAATATGTCAACATATTAGTGTATGGTGAGGACAAAAAGATGCTAAAATAAATGAGCAGAATCATTTCATAGGCAACTTTCTAAGTTTCAGTTGTTTCAATCTTATTTTAAGCAATAAAAAACAGACAGAACTAGTAAAGGCAGAGTTGGGAATACAACTTCTTGATTTAGACATCTGGAGTCAAACTGGCTACAGTCATTACTTTTCTTCTTCAAAGTAATAAATAAAACTATTTTGCCTTGAATGTCTGAAATCTAACTAACTAAAGTCAACATGGTTTATCTTTCTGAAGAGGGAGATCAACAATAAAAATAAAAACAAATGATAAGAAAAAAAAATTCTATTTTGCCTCTTCACCCACTGACTTTTTTAGGTCACATGATACTACCACTATGTAACATGATCATTCTAAATCAGACTTTAATCTGTGTATTAAATGAATCCACACTAAGTGAAAGCTGGAATGGTTTGGTTAAATGCAGAACTTCTGCTCTTTCTTTTGAAATGCGAACTTTACATATTCACACCAAACGTTCTGGAGGCCATTAAAATGACCAAAAACACCAACTCTGACATGAAACCTTAAAAAAAACTATGAAAAGGAAGTTAAAAGTACGGCTGCATGATATTGGAAAAACCTGACATTGCAATATATTCATTTAAGTCATTTGTATCGCAATATATATCACAGTGAACAGCTTGTAAAAACAATTCAGAATTTAAGATTGATTGGGATGATTCTGTAGGGGAGCGTATCTGCATAAAATTTCATTTAAAAAATGACAAGCAAAGTAAAACAATGATTTATGATTTTCTGGGGAGTTAAAGCTTATTCAGAAGCAGGAATTAAATAATCACCACATAACAACACTATCGTTTTGAGTAAATAATTATATAAATGTACAATTAATCTTTACATTACAAACATTTAATTTATTGTGCCCAAACGGCTTAAATTTACTTCAACTTCTTACAGTCAGGTCTTAAAAACACATGCAAATAATAAACTTTAACTCTAAAGGTTAATCTGAAAATCTGAACATTACTCCACTATGCTGTTAACTGTAATGTCTGGTCAACTATAATCCCAACTACATTGTAGATCCCTGCAATGTGAGTATAGCGAATGGTCACATTGCGAGATTGATGTTGAAACGATATATCGTGCAGCCCTAGTTAAAAGCCAACAAAGACTCAATGCTGTGAAGAGAAACAAACAGAAGTCTTCTGGAAGTAACGTACCTTTGTCCTTGAAGGATTTGTCCTTGTCTCTGTCTCCTCTGTCCCGATCTCGGTCTCTGCTGCGGCTACGGTGCCGGTGGCTCTTGCGCTCAGAGCTACGTGATCTCCTCCTGTCCCTGCTGCGAGAGCGACGCTTCCGGTCTGAGCGATCCCGACTGCGCCTCCTGTCACGGTCACGACTCCTATTCGCCACCACAAAACGAACCGACATGGTCAACAAACTAGGGCTGCAACAACTAATCAATAAAATCGATAAGAAAATTCTGTCAACGAATTGTCGGGCTGATAACGTGACAAGATACACAGCTGTTCAAGCAATAGAGGATACAGAATCAGTGTATCGGTTGAATTCAGTTTCCCCTATATTTCCCCAGTTATGTGTTCCCACTACGCAAACTGTCTTTGTATTCAATCTGTATTCAAACTGTGCATTCACAGGGCTCTACAGTGCGACCATTTCAGTCACATTTGCGACCAAATCTCAAAAAACTACAACTTCCAAATTCCCTTACATATACATTACCATTCAACAGTGATCTTTTGCGATTTGCAGCCACGATCACTAGTTTTTGTTGCAACAAAATGTTTCATAACTGTCAAATGACCTCCATCTAAATACACAACCAACTAATAGATTATATACTAATAGATAATCCTTAGTTGCTTAGATGCGTTTGGTGCTGCATGCAGTCTTAACGTGCTGGTTAGCTGATGTTGATGTGAGCAGATAGGTGGACAAATTAATTGTAGTTATTTTATTATTAATAATGATGGCAATAAGAAGTCATTTTAATCAATAATGAAATGAAAACATTTAATATGGCTACATTCATTTAAAATGAGCTGAATATCATATTTAAATAACCACTGGCCTCAGCAATATCTTTAACACGATACTATTGGCAATCAGCACAGCTTTCACTAGTAAGTAATATTCAAGTAATAATCTTCACTAAACATTGCAGCAAATATGCATACTTATTTGTATTCTGCCAGAATCACCCTTCACTTGTTTAAAACCTATTAGAATTCTTCTGTTGACCACAAAAGATGATATTTTGAAGAGGGCTGGTAGCTGACACCCACTGACTTCCATAGTAGTTTTTCCAACTATTGAGTGAAGATGATGGTTGTCAACAAACCAGCCTTCAAAATATCTTCCTTTGTGTTCCACAGAAGAAACGCAAAGGGTTAAAACCCACAAGAGGGAGAGTAAACGATGAGATCATTTTCATTTTTTGGGTGAACTATCCAATCAACTCTTGTGTATTGTTCAAATTGACTACCTCTTTGTTATGTTCGGGGCTGTTTTTGCCCCATTGACTTCCATTATAATGACATTTTTTTAATGTAAAGCCATGACAACATATAATCATGCTTTCTTGTTAGTTGGTGGCTTTCCCTGTTGGGAAGACATACAATGTGTCATTTTTACTGTTGATCATCCGTTGGCAGCATTAACCCTTTAGACAGGCCTGTGCAAAAAAGTTTCTGGTTTTTATAATGAGTTCTATGAAGTAAAACAAAAGATTATAGTGTGCGCACACATACACTTACTATGTTCTGAGCGCGGAGCTGCTTATTTAGATTTTCTCAGATGTATCAAGGTAAGTGTGCAAAGGTCTCTCACAGAACCTAATCTTTTTTTTACACTGCAACTGATGATCAACAGAAAAGACAAATTTTACTTCTTCCCTACAGGGAAAACCACCAACAGTCAAAAACGCATGATTATATGCTGTCATGACTTTACAATCAAAAAATATAATAATAATAGAAGTCAATGGGGCAAAACAGCCCCCAACATACCAAAAGGATAGTAAATTTATTATTATTTATTAAAGTGTATTGTTGAGTTTTTGAAAACTTTCAAAGCATTTTCCCAAAATATGTGTCAAAATAAGATTTGCCGCCAAAAATCATTCCATTTGCTGAAACTGAGGCGTAATTTGGCCACAACTTTCTCTAAATCAGCCCAGAGTGGGTGAAAACATCCCCAACAGCACACAAGGGTTAAGTATTTGGTGAATAGAGTGGTGTACCTGCTGCGCTTGCGCTCTCTCTCTTTACTCCTGGACCTCCTCCTGTCTCTGGAACGGCTCCTGCGGCGGTCTGATGTCCGGCTGGAGTGTCTGCTGTTGGAGTGACTCCTCCTGCTGCGCCGGTCCCGGTCTCTCTCCCGATCCCGGTCTCTGTCCCGATCTCTCTCCCGCTCACGCTCTCTTTCCCTCTCCTTCTCTCGCTCCCTCTCTCTCTCCTTCTCTCGCTCTTTCTCCCTCTCCTCCTCTTCCTCCTTGCGTCTCTTCTCTCGTTCCTCTCTTTCACGGTCGCGGTCTTCCTTCTCCTTCTTGCCTCGGTCATCTTTCTCCGGGTCCTCGGAGCGCCGACGCAGCTTTTCCTGGAGGATCAAACAGTACAAAAAACAGTCAACTGTGTCCAGGTGGTGATATTTGTGACAAGTTCATCCGAAAACATGCATTAGCACATTATTATGTGATAATAGTGACTGCTTCCCTGTTTGACCTGACTATCAGCTCACCTTCAGTTCCTCGACTGTGGATTTAATTTTGGCATAGCCCATGTGCTGTTTGCCCATTAGATGATCGTCCACTCTGGACTGAGCATCACCCACGATGAGGAAAGCCCCGCACACTTCACACACCTCCATCTGCTTCTCCTGAGCCGCAAAGCTCTCAATCGTCTAAAAGACAACAGGTCAACGTTTTAATTTCAGAGCGATCGTCCATGAAAATGCTCAATATAATGTGAAAGCAGGCTGTAGATGTGCGACTGACTGAATGAGTGGAACTGAGCTCCTCTCGCTCATCCTTCAGCTGCTCCACCAGCTTCATCATGCCCTGCGCCTCCTCGACACGACCCTCCGAACCCAGCTCCTCGATCTGAATAGACACAAACACACACACAGATATTACACAGCTCTTCAACACACTTACATTTAGTCATTTAGCAGACCAAAGCAACTTAATTGATTGTACACACTCAGTTCGTATATCTGAGCTTATTATACGGCTGTCTGATTCTGAGGTCATCTGGGAACTTTGAAACTTGATTGTCGGTCAATACATTCACACTGATAAGCTTACATTCACGTGTATCCGTTTGTCTGTCACGCCGTGCTTTTTGACTGTTTAGCGTTTGACTGTGTTAACTGTATTATCTTGTGAATTGATAATACATAGGTTAGTGTATGCTTTATTAAGCCAGTTTAGTTTCTGTCAGCTTTGTTTTTGACCATTTTGCGCCATCTTGTGACTGAATAATGCACAGGTTAGTGTATACTCCATCCAACCGTTTTCATTTCTATCAGCTTTGCATTTAATTTGTGGAGCACTGTTGTATAAGTCTTTATTCTGTGAAAACAACCGTTCTGACGCACTATATCCTGCTCAAAATTACACAAAACATTGTTCTGAGACGTAAAGGCCTGTTCACGCTGGGGAGTAGGCATGGGCCGGTATAAGATTCTGACGGTATGATAACCTTGGATATAAATATCACGGTTTCATAGTATTGTGATTGCTGCTCTAAAATATATTCTTTTTAAATGTCTGGGTAAAAAACAAAAACTTTTTCCCCTTTGAACACGATATATTTTATTTTGAGAAACATTTAAAACATTTTGGAGCAGTAAACATGTCAGGCTAAATAATTCAAATGAATTATTGACTTCTGCTGTCTTCATTAGTTTCAAAGACACAGATTTCTTTACAATTTAAAACGTCATCTTTGGATATCTTTTCTGCTGGAGATACTGTTGTCCTAAAACAAAACAAAAAAAACTAATAAAAAATCGTACACATATCTTAGGAACGTTATAGCAGAAAATTTTGACGGTTTTAAAACCTTGACTTTTCCAAACCGCGGTATACCTTGAAAAAGGATTATCGTCCCATGCCTACTGGGGAGCTATTTGCTCACCCTTTTCGTCGATGTTTAACCTCATGAGTAGACAAAGTGTGCCAATGTGATCGTGCACATCAAAGCAGAAAACCCAGTGATCCCAGTTTCTCTTTCAGAGCAGGAAATATAATTTGATGGCGAGTTTCATTTCACAATGACAAAAAACACTGACGGCAAAAAACATCCTAATGTGTACGAGCCTTAATAGTTTATTCATTCTTTAAACGCAAAGCTGGCAGAAACTAAACTGGCTGAGTGAAAACTGTGCATTAATCAGTTATAAGATGACACTAAACAGTCAAAAACGGCAGAGTGATTGTCAAGCAGATGCATATGAATGTGGATGCAAGTATATGGATGCGAACGTATTCACTGACAATCAAGGTGATTTGAAGTTCCCGGATAAGCCTGTGTTATTCAGGGGTTGTTATCTGGGAATAACATACCTTGAAACGGCACGACTGACCAATTAGAAGCAAATATTCCAGACAACGGTGTAACAATCTGAGATAACACCCTCCTAGATGTACTTTATCCCCAACTAAAAAGTCCTAAACAATGAGCTCCTTGATCTGAAGACACACACACACACACAGATATTACAGTTTATGATCTTCTGAACAGACCTGAACAACAAGCTCTTCGATCTTCTCTGTGAGCACCTGAGCTTTCTCCTCGTTCTTCCCAGATGGACCCGGCGTCTGCAGATCAGAGCTCAAAGTCAGATGGGTATGATGCAGAGTATACACAGCAAACTCAGAGAATATCTACACATCAATTTGATTTTCACGTTTCAAATACGTTTCTATAGATTTCATTTCAAAGCGTATGTGAAAATCTTACTAACCGCAACACTGATTTTCAGAGTAATTGTCCAAACTTTTTGTTTACTGTTACATAAAACAAGCAAACTAAATTAACTTATTTTATTGACATGTTTAAAGAAGGGATTTAAGATCTTAAAAAGGCTTTTTAAGATCAACTTCATTGGTAAAAGTAAAGCACTGTTTGATATAGGTGCCCAGCACACTGCCTGCAATATAAGCTGTGGTAAAAACCTTCATGCATAGCCATGCCTGGGTCATTCAGTGTAACACAAACTCTTTTACAGCACATTGTCTTCAACTACAGCTTTGTTGATTTCAGATAAATATGCCTGGCAATATTGTTTGGTCTATAATAGTGGTATATAATATTATGATATTTGGTGTATATATACACGAGGTCCCCACGCTTTCATGAACCGCAGATTTAAGGATTTTTTAAAGCACCATTGATTTAAAATAAAATTTAAATCAAATTTGTTGACTTCAATTCTGGTAATATTCAAACGTAGAAAATTATGAAATATTGATCAAACGTACATTTTGTCAGTGTTATTGTACAAGACTTAATTTTAGGATTTGATTCTGATTATGACAACTGAGTACAATTCTTGAAATAAAACCATGAACAAATTTAATATCGCATTTAATTCAAGCACTTTCAAGGACCCATGTTGTTTTTTTAAGTACTTTCGAGGCCTTGAATCCATATGTCTGAAATCCAAGTACTTTCAAGAAGCGTGGGAACCCTGTATATAATTGGTAAACTGAATATATACAGCAGGGGAAATAAGTATTGAACAAGTCACCATTTTTCTCAGAAAACACATTTCTAAAGGTGCCGTTGACTTGAAATTTTCACCAGATGTTGATAACCAAAGAAATCCATACGGAAAAAGTATTGAACACATGAAGAAAGGGATGTGTAGAAAGGCAGTGAAAGCCCAGACAGCAGCTGAAATCTCTCAGTACTTCTTCAGCAACCATCTGTCCTTCGTCATTGTAAATGAATATTAACTGCTTCAGTCCAACATCTACATTAGCAGGAGGATGAAGATCAAACCAGGGTTGTTTGTTTTGTTTGTATTGTTTGGGTTTTTACCAGAATCTGGTTCAATTCCATGTCAACAGCTCCTTTAGAAACATTATTCCCAGGAAAAAAAAACATGTGTTCAATACTTATTTCCCCCATTGTATGTGTAAAATAAACACGAGGTTATGCGTGTGCTCACTCCAGAGTTCTGCTGGGCTTGGGACAGGGCCAGACGTGCGTGACCCCTGCGAATTCTGCGCTCCACCTCGGCTAGGAGACTCTGCAGGTACCGCAGGAAATCCCGCTCGTATCCTTCCTTCATGAAGCGCGAGCTCTTCTCATACCTGACACCATCACAACAGATCAAGAGTTTTGTTTGTTTATTGCTACATCAGCAACTTATGGCTATTTCATGGCAAAATCAATATACAGTTGAAGTCAAAATCATTCACCCTCTTGTGAAATATTTATTCCTTTTCAAATAGTTCTCAAGTGATGTTTAATGAAGCAAAGAAATTTTCACAGCATTTCGATAATATTTTTTCTTCTGGAGAAAGTTTTATTTGTTTTATTTCGGCTAGAATAAAAGCAGTTTAAAAACCATTTTAAGGTCAATACTATTAGCCCCCTTAAGCAATATTTGTTTTGGATTGTCTACAGAACAAACAATCATTATACAATGACTTGCTTAATTATCCTAATTTACCTAATTAACCTAGTTAAGCCTTTGAATGTCACTTTAAGCTGAATAACTAGTATCTTGAAAAATATCTAATCAAATATTATGTGCTGTCATCATGGCAAAGATAAAAGAAATCTGTTATTGGAAATGAGTTATTAAAACTATTATGTTTAGAAATGTGTTGAAAAAATCTTTCCGTTAAACAGAAATTGGGGAAAAGAATATACGGGGGGGCTAATGATTCAGGAGGGCTAATAATTGTACATTTTAACTGTACATAAAAACATTACATAATTAGAACCACTTCATATTTTAATAAGAGATGACAAACAAATATATAAATAAAAATAAATTATATTAAAAAAATGTATATTAAAAGTTAAATATGATTTTTCAATTCAATATTTGATAAATAACTTTCAATTCTTCCTAGTGATACCTTTTTAAAAACATCCATCAAAGTGTTCTCATTGTAAAAATATTGCCTAATAACACTTAAATGTTCACATTCTAATCAAGTATGTTTTATGGTGAGAGCAGCTTGACAGTAATTACAAACAGAAACCGCAAAACTAGACGAGTAAGGTATTATTTATGAAATCCTGACATATTCAGATCACATAAATTTTTAATCATGTATCATTAATTGTGGAGAAATAAAAAATTCTGATAATGTTACATTTATTTTTAACCCATATAATAATTTTATGTGAATTTAACAGGAAATCAGCTTGCGAGAAGGAAAAAAAAAAATAGACAAATGAATATAAATTACATCTTAAAAAATCTGATAAAAAACAAGAATCACAGTACTTTTGAAGGCGGCGTTATATTATTTATAACATCATTTCTTCCTGACTGGTTTGACATTTTGCTTGCACAATTTCATGATAATTTTATGTCCAAATAATGTCATTTTCACAGTAGCTTACAAAAATAAAAAAAGTTGAATGCCATCGAAATTTTCCTCTAAAATGAGTGCTTTTCTCAGGCTCCCATGTGTAGGTTCAGTATTTCCACCTGTATGGCAAAGACAAAATTAATTGCTTTTCCTTTAAATTGAAATAACTGAACAACCACAGGAGGATGAGAAAAAATCCAATGTTTAGAAGAAAATTTCAGATGGCACTAAGAGGTTTTTGCATCTGAAATCAGAATTTATGAAGAAGCAAATCAAAATACTTCAGTAAAAGGCTTTATATTCTTTCTAATGTGATTTCTTCCTGACTGGTTTAGGAATGAAATGTGATCTGGACACTTTCACACTTACAGTTTCCTCAAGTTTTCATCGTGGATTTTTTCACAAGGACCTAAAAAATAATAAGCTTTATTACAATGTGGACTGCAAAATTCAAACAAGATGTATTTATTTCAGAAGCTGTCCTTACCCAAGTCTGACCGTGTGTTTGTGAACAGTTCAGCAGGACAGAAGCCGCACAGGTAGTATTTGCAGACCTGGGAAAATAAGAAGAAAAAAACCCGCTTGTAAATCCTAATGAATACAGACAAATCTTCTCACAGATTTATATATATACATTAAAAAAAACAATAATGAACTCTAAGCTCTTTGACTTCAAGTGAACAAATTCCCACCAAAATACCCAGATTGTGGGCATCTAATCAACATAAACTAATCCACTACTCCTCTGCAATAACGCAAAATAAACGTTACATTGTGGAGCACATTTTAAATCAGTTTCAATCTTCTCTTGTTATGCTTAAACACTTTTTGAAGCACTTCAATACGCACTTTAACTAAACATGCAAAAGTGTATGCAAAGCAGGGCATCATAGTTTTAATTATAGCAGTGACTATCACATTTATTTATTTATATTTTAAATTAATATATTCTGAATGCACTAAAAACACTACCTTCATTATAATTACTTGTAATTACTTGTTACACAAGTTTCTACATGTACATTTTTAATAGTAACATGCTTTCATTACATTCTCCAACAATAATTGAACCATATTTAAAATCATTACTAAATTTCAAATAATAATAAATGCATTACTGTTAAAAACACAGAACGACGACAACGTTGGACGACAACGACAACGACCACTGACGGTGGCAGTCGTGGCCTGGTGGTTAGAGTGTTGGACTCGTGATCCGA
>CAIGQV010016663.1:3104819-3120696 GCA_903798115.1 Danio jaintianensis | reverse complement strand
TGTGTGTGTGTGTGTGTGTGTGTGTGTGTGTGTGTGTGTGTGTGTGTAAATCAGCAGTTCCTCTTTTTCTGCTGAGGGTTTTTGTACGGCTCTGTATCACTGTGTCTATGGCCATTCAGCATGCTGCTGACAGTAATAATCTCCTGCATCTTCAGGCTGGACGTCTCTAATATTGAGCATGAAGTTTGTTCCTGATCTCCCATCAGTGAATCTCTCAGAAACTCCAGACACTCTGCTACCAAGACTAGAGAACAGGAGTTTGTGTGTTTGTCCGGGTCTCTTCTGATACCAGGCTAAATAGGTTGTTAAAGCAGAACTGCTGGACCTGCAGTTGAGAGTGACGCTGCTTCCCACAGACACCAGATCCACTGACGGACTCTGAGTCAGGATTATCTCTGCAAAACAACCTGCAGCACAACAGCATCAGTCAGACAGACAGACAGATCAGACATGTGGAGGAGAACGCTTGATGAATGTTGAGTTTGAGCCTCACCAGCAGCAGAGAGCAGGAGAGCGCAGATGATCAGAGCGTTTGCAGACATCTTAAAGATTCAAGACTGAAGAGCAGAGAAGAGCTGCTGTCTGTCCGTCTTAAACACAGGGGTGGTGCGCTTACTCAAACACACTTCCCTTCAGCTCACACACACTCATGTAAAGAACAGTACCGAAAAAATGTTGACTCAACTTTAAATTGTAATGCAACTTCCTGCAGAGCTTTTTTAGTTGAATCAACTTAAATGAAGTCAAGTGCAGTACTTGGGTTAAAGTTGAGTCAACTCAAAAAAGCGCTTGCCTTACAATTTAAAGTTGCGTCAACTTTTTGTTTCAGGATCAGCTAATATTAGTGTCATAAATATGTACTACACGGTTAACATTTACCTGTAGTGGTTACAGTAAATTACTGGCAGCAGTTTGACAGTAATATACTGTAAATCAAACTTACAGCATTGCTAAAAATGCAAAGTTTCACACAATTCATTCATTTTGTCTCAACACAAATCCATTAAGTTAACATAACAAATTTAAGTGGTTTGAACACTTAAAAAAATGACGTTTCCCCCCAAAATCTCCAAAATTGTGTTGTTTGAGCTCATTTTAAGTAGTTTGAAAAAGCAGCAAAAATCCATTTTTGAGTGTGTATTAATATTTAACATTTAACTCCCTGTACATGTATTTACAGTATTGTACATCGTTACTGTAAAATATTTAGTATTTTTAGTCTTCTTATCTGTAATATATTTTCATACAATTAAAAAACGCACTTCATTCATATATTTACTGTAAAACAGTCCAAGTGGTAAATTACTGTATTGTCTATGATTGGCCAATTATATATTTTTTTTCTGTATTTCGCTTCATAGCTCCTAAAACAATATTATTTTAATGCCTCCAAGAGGATATTTCCCACAATGCAACTTTAAAATACAGTAACATACTGCATAACTGTCATACAGTAAAATACAGTCCACATTACAGTTAAATACTGTCATTTACACAAACCCTTAACAGTGTATGCCGAGGATCTCGTGGGCATCACATTTATTTTCCGATTTATAAAAGCAGTGTGTGTTTTATTGAACTCTAATCATTGAGTGTGTGTCAGTGTGAGCTGTAGTTGTGTTGATGCAGTGTGTGTGTGTGTCTGCTAAAGCGTTCAGAGGTTTTTGTTCAGCCGCTCCATTAGTTTGTATCACTGTGATTGACGTTCGGCGGCGGCACCAGACTGGATGTTGGCAGTAAGTAAAAACACTTTTAACACAATTCAATCATGTTTTGTATTAATATTGTAATTAATTACACTGTAAACTGCAGCTTTTACTTTGTGTTTGATGTTCTTAGTTTATATTTTAAAGCCATATTTAGTCCTAAAAACCTCCTCACCCTCACTGGTCTGAAAATGATCTACAAACATGATACGAAAGCTTGTTGTCGGTAAATTATATACAGTAAAGATGTTGTGATGGCTGTTATATATTCATTCATTCATTCATTTTCTTTTCGGCTTAGTCCCTTTATTAATCCGGGGTCGCCACAGCGGGATGAACCGCCAACTTATCCAGCATATGTTTTACGCAGCGGATGCCCTTCCAGCTGCAACCCATCACTGGGAAACATTCATACACACTCATTCACACACATACACTACGGACAATTTTAGCTTACCCAATTCACCTATACCGCATGTCTTTGGACTTGTGGGGGAAACCGGAGCACCCGGAGGAAACCCACGCGAACACGGGGAGAACATGCAAACTCCGGCTGTTATATAGTAATAGTAATATAGTCTATTATAGGTATTTCTAAACCCACTTTGAATAAAACAATTGTACAATTCTAATTGTCATTATAGAGCAGCATTCAGTGAAGTGTAGCACACTAATCCATCAGTCCGCTGCTTCGAGCACAGTATATTTCATTTGTAAAACTGCAATATATTAACTATTACACTTGCCCTGATCTGTCTTTATGAAATATATTTTACTCTTCCCTCGTATTATTATGGAAATTGTACATTTGACATATATCAGTTTGACCCACTTAAGAAGGACTTAGATAGTCGTTTATACAGAATTGATACTCCTATAGTCTTGTATTACTTCTATTGAATTAGAGTGAAGTGTTACCGTCTAATTTAAGTGTATATAACTTGCTTTCATTTCCTTTCCTTCGGCTTAGTTCCTTATTTATCAGGGGTCACCACAGTGGAATGAACCGCCTATAACTTACATAAATTTCAATGAAATCATGTATAATATGTATTGAAATATAATTAGTGTAAGTTTGAGAAGTTGCATGTAGCAGCTTAAAATATAATATTGAAAAAGTTAATATATAATTAATATTTTAAGGTTATGTATAATAATTAGATTGTTTATAAATATAATAAAGTTAATAATTGTATTTAAGTCTCTTTACTTTAAAGCATGACAATTAAACATGATTAAAAATGTGAAAATAATGTATGTATAATAAAATCTCTTTTAAAATAAATACTGTTGCAAGAAGTCTACTTAAAGTCTATTAAATGCGTTAAGAAACAAGTATTTCAGTGTATAGAAGTGCCCTTTTTATTCATCGGTGTGCCGTGTCAAGGAGACGTTCAGATTGTCAGAAATAGATAAAGGGCATCAGCTAACTTTCAGGATTTACTGTGTCTCATAATGCCGTGTCTTTTGGGTTATTGCTTTAAGTCCTGTCCTGCCACTCACATCCAGCATAGACACTGTGAAATACTGATACAACATCTGCTATGCACTATAATAAAACATACACACAGACTGCTGTTCATTCGTACATCCAACCACAAAACTCCTCAAAGGCTGAGGAGACACTCACAGCTTAGAGACATTAGCTTTGTTTCCATCCACCTATTTTTATATGTATTTTGGATTATTGCATGAAAAATGCTTGATGGAAGAGCCAAGATGTGCATAACGTTTACGTATGATCACATCTGAGTCTTGAAATGAGTTTGTGGATGTATGGCAGGGCTGATTCTGTCAGGTTGATCTGTATATATTAATGGAGCTGCTCTTCCTCTCCTCTCAGCCGTCACTCCTCCTAAAGTGAGCGTCCTGCCGCCGTCCAGTGCAGAAATCTCCTGGAGGAAGACGGCGACACTGGTTTGTGTGGCCAGTGAGGGCTTTCCGTCAGACTGGAGGCTGAGCTGGAAGGTGGACGGCCGCATCAGGCCTCAGGAGAGCAGTGCTGGGCTGATGGAGGAAAACGCTCTGTACAGCTGGAGCAGCAGCCTGACTCTCTCTGAGAACCAGTGGATGATGGAGAGCATCTCTGTGAGCTGTGAGGCCACACGCAGCGGTCAGCCTACAGTCACTGCACAGCTGACCAGAGATCAGTGCTCACAGTGAACCATTCGCTCGCTCCTTTACTTCAGGCTTACGCTGATGGATGACTATAGCGACATGATAATATTTTATAACTGAAATAAAATGCATTATATCGCCCCTTAATATGGTTGACTCCTTTTGTGTGATTTCTGCTTGAGAAAGAGTTTTAATCTATTTATTATTTTCCATGATCCTCCTGTGATCATATATATCATTACATACAGTATGTTCCCCATTCAACAAACATCAGCTTCTCCAATGTTAAACTGCCACTTATAAAAGAATCTGAAGTGCTGAAAGCTGGTTTCATTAAAAAAATGTGGACTTCCCTAAAATATTGAGTCAGATAAGATTCACTCAGTGAAGCATGAAAACACCTGCAGAGTAAATGAAGAAGCCAGAAAGTCTCGAAACAGCAAAGACACAAAGGAACCATGAAATAAAATATTCGATAAATATTACAAACTATGAAGTTGATACACTTTTAAAACAAATTTAAACAGCAAGTCGGCTTGGCAAGAACATAAACCATGAACAAGAAACAAATTCACTGAACACACGAGCACATGACTAGATAGCATGAGGTAAAGGGAATTACACAATATGGCTGAAACCATAGCTAGGCAAGGCAAAATTACTAAATAAAACATCAACCTTCACCAAATCAAGACATCTGTCAAGACATCTGACAGACAGACACGACAGAGCTGGAAGCCAAGTGAGCAGAGGTGGCCAGGGTAGATCAAGCTGGCAAAGAAGGTGTCCCAGTATAGCTGCTAAATACCACTGGCAAAACTGGTAGAAAAAATGACCACCATGTTGGAGTGCTTGGATGGAAGCAGCAGGGAAGGAAGCTTGGACTGAGTTGGCATGGACTGTGCTCAGGGACTGGACTGGGCTCTGGACAACACAGGTTTATTCTGAAAACGTAGCCCTATATACATTTCTGGAGATCGCGAATTATGTAGCCAGAAGTACTTATGGCTGCATTTCATCTTTAAAACGAACGCTACGCGGGGTATGACGGCGTTCCTTTTCGCGCTTACCAGCTGACCGCTTACATCCATGTGGATGGCTTTCCCGCTATTACCAGTTTGTCCAGTTAGCTCTACATGTATGTCGGTGGACTTGAGACGCAGAGAGGAGTTGACCACAATGACGGGGTTCGAGTCCATTGAAGAACAGTTCCAGAAAGCAGGTAAGACAAAAACAGAAGCCAAAAAATAAAATAAACAAGTAAACAACAGGGTGAGAATGTGGTAAAATCTGAAAATGTGGTAAAAATCAGGCGAGGGCTTTTCTTTTTCTGGATTGCTATTAAAAATTGTCGGTTGGGTTTAGGGAAGTGTGTGGCGCGTCAATCTGTTTCTTTGAAAATACTATAGGTTGGGTTTAGGGAAGGAGGAGGGTGGGTCAGTCGATCACCAAGTCAGTCAGTCATTCAGTCAACAGCGGCCTCTGGTGGATTTACGCGAGAACAGTAGGCAAGAATGGCACTCGCAAGAGAAATTTGAGATCTCAAAAAGCGTACACAGTGGCCTCTGGTGGATTTGCGAAAACAAAAACTGCAAAAAAAAATGTCTCCAGAAATGTATATAGAGGTACGTTTTCAGAATGAGCCTGGGTTGGCTCTGGAGTCTTGTACAGGTGCAGGCACAGGATTGGAATAATAGAGTGTTGCAGGATCTGGAGTCCTGGACTGGTGTGAGCCCTAACAGTATTGTGGACAGATGCAAGCTCTGGAATTAAAACCGAGGCTGCATTCCAGTCCAGTTTTTATGCCCTTTACTTGCTAACTTCCCTTCATCTCGTACCCTTGGATGATCACTGATTATGTTACACAAATGTTCACTACTGGTGGAAGATCTGAACTGGTTTAAATGGAATGCCCTAAACCAGGGGTGTCCAAAGTCGATCCTGGAGGGCCGATGTCCGGCAGAATTTAGCTCTAACTTGCTTCAACACACCTGCCTGGACATTTATAGTATACCTAGTAAGAGCTTAATTAGCTGGTTCAGGTGTGTCTAATTGGGGTTGGGAGCTAAACTGCAGGACACCGGCCCTCCAGGACAGAGTTTGGGCACCCCTGCACTAAACCCTTTCGCACTTGGGAAATACACTGTTGTGACAACACAATCGCATTGCTTTCTGGGACATAAAGGTGTTTGAGTGGACATATGAAGCTGACTTGCTCCCTTTGTCAAAACTGAAGGATCGAGGGTGTGTCCATGTAAACTTCCCTCATTCACTTGATGAAGTGGAACCCACTTTAAAATGGTGGCAGGGATTCCCCTGAGGGGACAAGTGAAGGAAGTTCACGAGTGTGTGTCTAAAAGTGGACTGGAACGCAGCTCAAGTCTAAGGGCTGGGACACACTGTTTTTAACATCTATAAATCAATGGAAGTGAATGGAAGTCGGCGACACGGTGGCGCAGTGGGTAGCACGTTCGCCTCACAGCAAGAAGGTCGCTGGTTCGAACCTCGGCTGGGTCAGTTGGCATTTCTGTGTGGAGTTTGCATGTTCTCCCCGTGTTCGCGTGGGTTTCCTCCGGGTGCTCCGGTTTCCCCCACAAGTCCAAAGACATGCGGTATAGGTGAATTGGGTAAGCTAAAATTGTCCGTATCGTATGAATGTTTCCCAGTGATGGGTTACAGCTGGAAGGGCATCCGCTGCGTAAAACATATGCTGGATAAGTTGGCGGTTCATCTCGCTGTGGCGACCCCAGATTAATAAGGGGACTTAGCCGAAAAGAAAATGAATGAATGAATGAATGGAAGTCTTGAGCCAAAAATATTCCAATGGCTGCGCCCGCTCATACATGAAGAATAAGGTCAATATAGTACGAACGGAATTTGGATTCTACATACTATGAATACTTCATTCGCATTTTGTCATTATCACATGACCTACCCGCGTCAGTTGCGTCATTTCACTTTCATTCATGAATTCTCTCATGTGGCATTATGGGATAGTGTAGCATCCATTGGATGTGCACTTCAGAATCTCGCCAGAAGTAGTAGGTCATCAGGTTACTTCTTACTTACAATTTTTCCAAACACTATGAATTCAGACATACTACTCAGCTCACATACTGTTTTTCATGTAGTATACAGTAGGAAAGTATGTGATTTCAGATGCATCTTTTGTCTTTTTGCTTTTTTGTGTGGATGAATGTTGAGTTTTGTGTGTGTATGTGTGTGTGTGCATGTGATGTATGAACAGCTGCAGCATCAGTGTAGCATAACGGAGGTTTTTGTAAGGCTCTTTATCACTGTGTGTCAATTGCTCCAGTGTGGTCGCTCTGACAGATGTAAAGTCCTGCATCTTCAGGCTGGACTCCAGTGACGGTCAGTGTGAAGTCGGCTCCATGTCCACTTCCTTTCACTTTAGATGACACTCCAGGGAATCGATGTGTGGCGTGGTAAATGAGTGTTTTAGGAGCTTCTCCGGGTTTGCTGAGGTACCAAGCCATGTGGTCATTAAGATGCACCGGCCTGCTGGCTTTGCAGTTTATTCTGACGTCTTGTCCTGGTTGTGCTGTTATTAGCGGAGTCTGAGTGACGGTCACTTGACCTCTGCAATCTGGAAGATTCACACATACAATGATTTGACAAAAGCACAATTATCCAATTAATATCTAGTATATTTTTACAAACCTTGATGGAATATTGCAAGCACTGAGATTAAAATGATGATGAGAGTCATGGTTGTTCAGTGATGATGAAGATTCTGTTCTTCTGTGATTTAACAAGGCTATAAACACTTTCAAAGCACTGAAGCTTGCAAAGTGTTGCTGCATATGTAAATGTTCAAGGTAATTATAGCAGCAAAGTCAACTTTCTTAGCAGGAACTCACAAATAACTATAACTCTAATAATAAAATCTAATAAACATGCATTTTTAGTGGAAATGAATGTAATTATTATACTACTGGATATAATGGGTATCACTTAAGTTGGACAGAACAAAATAAATGCCTAAAAATCTAACAGTTAACTTAATAATTCTCAAATTGAATCTTGAAAATGTATGATTATGCACCCAACCCCATCCCTAAACCCAACCGTCATTGGGGGATGAGCCAATAGTGCTAAATTGTACGAATGAGATCGTACAAATTCATAAGAATTAGCGACTAAATCAAAAAGTTACGAATTGCCGTGAGATAGCGTCGGACAATGCCGATAATCTGACCCCTCCCAACTCCAACTCCCCTAACCTGATTTCACCAAGTAGGACATGTTCCTGGATTAACATCTATGTTGATCCTGGAACAACATTCCAATCAGCCAATCAGAATTAAGGGATATGTTTACAGTTTATGTTGAGTTTGGGCTTATGGTTAGGTTTATGCACTTCTACATGATTGTTATCCAACTATTATTCCCATCTGGTTTTGTGAATAATTTACAGTTATAGTTGGGTTTAGGGGTGGGGAATAGGTATGGATTACATTTTTGAACAAAAATTATGTTCCAGGATCAACATAGATGTTAATCCAGGATCGCATCATACTTGGCAAAATCATGACGTGCTCCTAACTCACTCACTGTCAATAAAATGGGACCCTGGACAACAAAACCATAAGTCATAAGTGTAGACTTTTGGCAACTGAGATTTATACATCACAGAGATAAAATGATTTGAACATCTACAGTCGTGGCCAAAAGTTTTGAGAATGACATAAATATTGGAAATTGGAAAAGTTGCTGCCTAAGTTTTTATAATAGCAATTTGCATATACTCCAGAATGTTATGAAGAGTGATCAGATGAATTGCATAGTCCTTTTTTGCCATGAAAATTAACTTAATCCTCAAAAAAACTTTCCACTGCATTTCATTGCTGTCATTAAAGGACCTGCTGAGATCATTTCAGTAATCGTCTTGTTAACTCAGGTGAGAATGTTGACGAGCACAAGGCTGGAGATCATTATGTCAGGCTGATTGGGTTAGAATGGCAGACTTGACATGTTAAAAGGAGGGTGATGCTTGAGTTTATGTGGCTACTAAGATTGCACCTAAATCAACAATTTATAGGATCATCAAGAACTTCAAGGAAAGAGGTTCAATTCTTGTTAAGAAGGCTTCAGGGCATCCAAGAAAGTCCAGCAAGCGCCAGGATGGTCTCCTAAAGAGGATTCAGCTGCGGGATCGGAGTGCCACCAGTGCAGAGCTTGCTCAGGAATGGCAGCAGGCAGGTGTGAGCGCATCTGCACGCACAGGGATGGAGAGGCCTGGTGTCAAGAAGGGCAGCAAAGAAGCCACTTCTCTCCAAAAAAAACATCAGGGACAGATTGATCTTCTGCAAAAAGTATAATGAATGGACTGCTGAGGACTGGGGCAAAGTCATAATCTCTGATGAAGCCCCTTTCCAATTGTTTGGGGCATCTGGAAAAAGGCTTGTCTGGAGAAGAAAAGGTGAGCGCTACCATCAGTCCTGTGTCATGCCAACAGTAAAGCATCCTGAGACCATTCATGTGTGGGGTTGCTTCTCATCCAAGGGAGTGGGCTCACTCACAGTTTTGCCCAAAAACACAGCCATTAATAAAGAATGGTACCAAAACACCCTCCAACAGCAACTTCTTCCAACAATCCAACAACAGTTTGGTGAAGAACAATGCATTTTCCAGCACGATGGAGCACCGTGCCATAAGGCAAAAGTGATATCTAAGTGGTTCTGGGACCAAAACGTTGAAATTTTGGGTCCATGGCCTGGAAACTCCCCAGATCTTAATCCCATTGAGAACTTGTGGTCAATCCTCAAGAGGCGGGTGGACAAACAAAAACCCACTAATTCTGACAAACTCCAAGAAGTGATTATGAAAGAATGGGTTGCTATCAGTCAGGATTTGGCCCAGAAGTTGATTGAGAGCATGCCCAGTCGAATTGCAGAGGTCCTAAAAAAGAAGGGCCAACACTGCAAATACTGACTCTCTGCATAAATGTCATGTAATTGTCGATAAAAGCCTTTGAAACGTATGAAGTGCTTGTAATTATATTTCAGTTCATCACAGAAACAACTGAAACAAAGATCTAAAAGCAGTTTAGCAGCAAACTTTGTGAAAACTAATATTTGTGTCATTCTCAAAACTTTTGGCCACAAAAAACAATCTAAATATTGAGAAAATCACCTTTAAAGTTGTCTAAATTAAGTGTTAAGCAATGCATTACTAACCAAAAATTGAGTTTTGATATATTCACAGTAGTAAATTTACAAAAGATCTTTACAGAGCATGATCTTGACCTTATATTTGAATGGTTTTTGCCATAAATGAAAAATCTAAATTATTTTTGATTTATACAATGTATGTATGGCTGTTGCCAAAAATACTTGAGCAACATAAGACTGGTTATGTGGTCCAATCTGTGTTTAATGCAAGTTTGTTTAGTTGCAACTACATAACAAGGAAGCCTTAAATCAGGGGTGTCAAACACAGTTTGAGACCTGTGCATTAAATAAAAACAGCCAGCTCTGAAATCATGTTATTTCATTTGGATCTCATGGAATTTGTTTGGATTCAAGGATTTTACCTATTTCTGATCAGGAGTCTTATAACAAAAATGATAATGGGATATTAGAGCCATAATTAATTTTATTGCACATTTCCTTATATTAACACAAACCCAATTCATAGTAGCAAACAGTTACTCACTGAACAATCACAATATATTTATCACTTTGTCCCAAATTTACAATCACCTCTTCATCCATTTAATCCTTTAATAATATATTTTTAATGAACTTTAACAAGTTTACTATTTTAACATTTGTTAACATTTTAACATTTGTTCAAGATCATTCCCTAATTTCACCCCACATATAGACAAGCACAAACCTTTTGAAATTGTCCTCATTTTCAACATCTTAATTTTGTTCTTTTCTCAAATTATATTCATCTTTATTTCTATAGCGCTTTTACAGTGTAGATTGTGTCAAAGCAGCTTAACATACATTGTACATGCATATATACATACACGCATGTGTATATATATACATATATATACACACACACATATATACACATACATATGTATACAAGTGTATTATAATTATAATACATAAATTGATTTATTGTCCAAGATATCTTTCTTTATACAAAAAAAATAAAATAATGTTATATCAAAAATTGGTACAAACTGTAGCAATTACAGTTTGTACCAATTTTTAATATACATTTTTTTTTTTTTTTTTGCGGTTTTCAGCTAACTTTATGATCTAATACAATACCAAGAAACTTATTTGCATAATCTTTCTATAACTTTGTCAATTTTTAAATTTGTAATTATTTAAATTTCCCAAATAACATAACCTTTGTTTAACTTCCATTTAATGACAATTTGTTTACATCAAACCACATTTTTACCATCATAATTTCTGTTGTAATCACCTCTATAGGTTGTGGTAAATTGTCCCAAAAACAAACAAAAAAATAGAATCATCAGCAAATATTTATTAATTAAATTAATAATTACTTAAATTAAAATGAATAATTAAATAATCATTCATTTTAACAACTCTGATATTTTATATTTTACACACATCAGTAATGTAAACTAAAACTATTTTGGACCTAAAACTGATCCTTGTGGTATACCTTATTTTACTTTTACATATGATGATTTGTGGTTACCAATTTTTAACAAACTGTTGATTATTTTTATTATCCAACCCAATGCCATATCTTTCTAATTAATTTACCAATATGTCATGATTCATGGTATAAAATTCTTTCTTTAAATCTATAAAAATTCCCACTACTTGTTTCTTTTGATCGATCTCATTAGTAATTTCCTCAATAATTAATGTCAGTGCCAGAGATGTTGATCTCATGAGGAAATGGTAATATTTTATGTTTTGTCAGTTTAGTGGCTAAGAGTTCAGTTTTAAGAAAATGTACAATTTTAAAAAAGAGGCGTGGCACCAAACCCCGCCCCTAAACCCAACCGTCATGGGAGGGATCAGCAAATCGTACTAAATTGTACAAATGAGATCGTACAAATTCATACGAATTAGCCACTGAATCAAAAAGTTACGAATTGCCGTGAGATTGTGTTGATTTTTCCTAAAACCATATTGCTTAGCAGGTTGAGCATTTCAATTAAGTTATCAAAACTTTCAGTAGAGTACTAATAAAGTACAAGTGATAAAGTATGGAAACTGATCTGTAATTTATAAAGTAGTGGTTATCTCCCAGTGCTTAATTTGTAAATGGATAATTGAATTAATTGCTGGGAATCGAATCAGCCATTCCTGACTCTGCCTCAGAAAGGGGCGGAGCCAGGAGCAGCTCATTAGCATTTAAAGTGATAGGAAGCGAAATGGGGGCGAAACGGTGGCTCAGTGGTTAGCACTGTCGCTTCACAGCAAGAAGGTCACTGGTTCGAATCCCGGCTGGGCCAGATGGCATTTCTGTGTGGAGTTTGCATGTTTTCCCCGTGTTGGCGTGGGTTTCCTCCGGGTGCTCCGGTTTCCCCCACAGTCCAAAGACATGCACTATAGGTGAATTGGATGAACTAAATTGGCCATAGTGTATGAGTGTGCATGTGAGAGTGTATGGGTGTTTCCCAGTACTGGGTTGCGGCTGGAAGGGCATCCGCTGCGTAAAACATATGCTGGATAAGTTGGCGGTTCATTCCGCTGTGGCGACCCAAGATTAATAAAGGAACTAAGCCAAAGGAAAATGATTGAATGAAGCGAAATGGCTCCTTTTAGGCTGAGGTGTTTTTGACAGAGTAAAAAGGGATGCTTATTTACACTACCAGTGTAAGATTTAACCAATGTCAGTTATAGACTTTCCATTAAGATCCTAAAAGAATAGGTAAAATTGGCACGCAATGTGACCTTCAATGCTGCTTATGTACATTATTACTGGTCACACTTTACAATAAGGTTTCATTGTTTTATATATTTCCTAACATGAACTAATTGACAACAACACTTGTTCAGCATTTATTAATCATAGTTCAGCATTAACCAATACCTTACTAAAATCTAAATTCATGCTTGTTAACATAAGTTAATGCATCGCAAGTTAACTTGAACTAACAATGAACAACTCTACTTTTATTAAGTAACGTTAACTAACAGGAACAAATACTGTAATAAATGTATTGTTCATGCACTAACTAACATTAACTGACACAATCCTATTGTAAAGTGTTACCTTATTACTATATCAAAGTAAGCTGGGCAGTTGTTATGTGCCCCAATACAGTGGTATATTCAATAATATTTAAATGTAAGAGCAGAGCCCATGGCTAAAGTTAGCTTAGCTTGAAGCACTTTCCAAACAGTGTCATATATGAATTCGCAAGAGGACTGGCAACACACACCGATTTTAGTGAGCCTGAAAAAACTGCCATTTAATCTACAATCTACTGCTATCTGGTAAGGCAAATTGATGTTTGTGTGGGAGTTAAATAATGTTACACAGAGACACTGAAGAGCCAGCATGTGCTGTAAATCCAGCACAGAGTGTGTTAGTGAATATGGTGTTGAATGTATGTAAGTGTGTGAGTTGGTGTGTGTCAGAGACGCTGTAGAAGGACAGAGAGCCAATCGACTCATCCACAAACACTCCTACTGTCCCGCTGGAGGCTGGAGGAACTGAGATGGATGTGGGATTATTATCGTGCCAGACAGTGAATGAGTGATCACTGCACTCAAGACTCCAGGACTTCTTATTCTGGCCAAACCAACAGGGGTGACCTCCTCCTTTCCTCTTGATGCTTTTATAGGACACTGCTATATAAACATGTCCGCTCCATTGAGCCTCCCAGTAACAGCGGCCGGACAGACTCTCTTTACACAAAACCTGATCATTCCAGTTATCAAATCTGTGTGGATGATCAGGATAAGACTGACTCTCTCCCACACCCGTCACCTTTCTGTTCCCCTCAGACAGAACGAGGGCGTTATTTACTGTGTTTGGATCCAATGTGAGTTCACACGCATCTGAACACAAGAACACACACATTACAACATTTATAAAAACTGAACTACAACAATCTGTGTTTGTAGACTTACATTTCTGTGGTCCTCCATTATCCACACTAGAAAACACAAAGACACATGTTTGTTTTACTATTTTAGTGATGACACTGCACAGACCTTCCATTGTTTTTACATTATTTATAAGTTAAAAACAAGTTTACACCTGGTATTATGATGCATTTTGGTCCACTGGATCATAAGACAACAAGGGAGACATATTAATAAAATATTTAAAGATACGAACCTAAGTTAGTAAATGATGATTTTTATAGTTTTGTTTTTAAAATAAACACATTCCAAATTTGGTTCTTGCGACACATTTAAAAAAAAGTAGGGACAGTAAAGCATTTAGCATTTTGTAGTGTTGCCATTCCTTTTCACAACACTTAAAAGACGTTTAGAAACTGAAGACACCAAGTGATGAAATGTTTCAGGTGTAATTTGTGTCCCATTCTTCCTGCAAACAAGTCTTAAGGTGGGCAACAGTACGGGGTCTTCGTTGTTGCTTCAAAATGCGCCAAACATTCTCTATAGGTCAGGACTGCAGGCAGGCCAGTCAAGTACCTGTATCCTCTTCCTCTGCAGCCAGGACTTTGTAATGTGTACAGAATGTGGTTTTGCATTGTCTTGTTGAAATATGCATGGGCGTCCCTGGAAAAGAACGCAGCATATTGTGCTCCAAAATCTCTATGTGCTTTTCAGCATTAATGGTGCATCACAGAAGTGCAAGTTACCTTTGCCAAGGGCACTGACTCAACCCCATACCATGACAGACCCTGGCTTTAGGACTTGTTATTGGTAACAGTCTGGATGATCCTTTTCTTCTTTGGTCCGGAGCACACGGCATCCATTTTTCCGCAAAAATACCTGAAATACTGATTCATCTAATCACAGTACATGTTTCCAATGTGTGATGGTCCATCCCAGATGCCTCAGAGCCCAGAGAAGTCAACGGTGCTTCTGGACACTGTTAACATAGGGCTTCCTTTTGGCACAGTACAGTTCTAACTGGCATTTGTGGGTGTAAATACATATTGTGGTACTTGACAAAGGTTTGCCAAAGTAGTCCTGAGCCCATGTGGTGATATCGCTTATAGATGAATGAGGATTCTTGATGCAGTGCCGCCTGAGGAATCGGTGATCATGGTTGTTCAGCTTAGGCTTGCGCCCTTGTTTTTACAAACTGTAATTCCTCCAGATTCGTTAAATCTTATAATGATGTTCTGCACTGTTGAAGGTGAAATTTCCAAATGTCTTCCTATCTTTCTTTGAGGAACATTATTTTTAAACATTTCAATAATTTTCTCATGTATTTGTTGGCAAACTGGCGATCCTCGGCCCATCTTTGCTCCTAAAGGACTAGACCTTTCTTGGATGCTGCTTTTGTACCAAATCATAATTACAGTCACCAGTTAACATCACCTGTTTCAAATCACATCAATATTTAACCAATTTACCTGATTACTAGCCCTAAACTGCTCCTGTGCCAACTTTTTGATATGTGTTGCAAGAACCAAAATTGGAATACATGATTATTTTGAAAAATAAAAATAAATAAAAATCACGAGGAACACATTAAATAGTGTTTGTTGTATTGTCTGCAATGAATTACCAAGTCAAAGTAAATTTAGAAATCACCACTTGTTTTATTTGCATTTTCCATACTGTCCCAACTTTTTCTGGGGGTTGTAATTCACATGCAGGATAATGATACTCACCCAGAGCTCACAGCAGCTCCATCACTGAATTCAGGAGGAAAAGACATTGTTACTCTTCACAGACACAGAGCTGAATCCTGGAGATGAAGCTTTATGAGGGTCGACAGAAAACTCCTGGTCTCTCTCCACTTATTTCATTAAAAAATCTTCTCCTTCAGCTCTTCCTAGATGACAAACATGATATTTGGAAAAACAGAACATTCAGTGAATTTTGACACAATTGAGCTCTCACCATTCAGGTGACTTTGGTGGGGCTCATGAATGTTTGAATGAACAGTAATTTTAGAAGAATGACACACATTATGATATCTAACTA
>CAIGQV010016663.1:3082284-3099819 GCA_903798115.1 Danio jaintianensis | reverse complement strand
AAATGAGCTATGGTTTTGTCTCTGTCCAATAACAACGTGCGTCTCATTTACAAGCGAAAGAGGGTTTAGCTCGACTTGAGGTGAAAGTTGATTGGTTACTCCCACTTGTGGACTGTCCAATGGCATTTTTTAACACGATTTATTTTCTGCTACATGCTTTTCTTGAGTTGAGGGAAAAGAAAAGCAAGTGGCAAATCTGCTTGTTAAATCGTGATGTCTGGATCACGGTTTCCTGCTACTCATTTGAATTGAGAAAATATTCGTTTATGACCATTTGACCATTATGACCACACATTAAAGTGAATTTGATATAAAATCATGGTGTACACAACAGTCTCTGGACTTGCTGCATAACAGACATCAATCTTTCAACAATTTATAAAAAATTTGTCACTTTCTGATCTGATATTAGGCATGGATATATTATATATATTGCGATCGTAATTTTCGAAAGTATTACATCACTTTGTAAATGTTTATTATTAACATTTGTTGAGTCTCCCCATACAGTTGAAAGAGCGCTTCGACCTGGAAGCCGCTTCACATGACGTCACACTTAACAAGCAGAAAATTTGTCAAATGCCTTTTTAAAAAGCTATTAAAATTGTACATTTAAATGCATTTATAATGATCTATAAATATACGTTTTTATTGTTTGATTAATCAGCGTTTTGAAACATGATTTAAACAAACATATTATAAAATGTTTTATTTATTTGTACATTTAAAAATTTATTATAAATGCATTGTTTTATTGCTTTATTAAATGACATTTAAAATCGCAATTTAAATAAACACATTTAGTTATGTCCATTTATTTGTCTATTAATTTGTCCATTTAAATTGTGATTTATTTATACACATTTTAATGCTTCAATTGTTACTCTTCTTTTGATTTCTAACTGGCACCCCTGGGCTAAACATTTAAAACAGACTATTAACTAATATTATTTCTTCTCATTTTACAAATGCCTCGCTAGAACGTCTACAAACTCCTAAAACTGATCCAAGATCAGGCAAAACATCTGAAACCTGTTCACTCTGAACTGATGTGGGAGACAAAGGCAAATAAATGTTTTTTTATTACAGTTTTTTGGTGCACAAAAGTGTTCATGTAGCTTTGTATGATTATAGTTGAACCACTGAAGTCACATGGTCTGTTTTGACGATGTTTTAGGTTCCTACATCTTGGGACTGTTGCTGTATATGGAGAGTCAGACGACTTTCATCTAAAATAACCTGATTTGTGTTCTGAATATGAATGAAGGTCTAAGGGAACTGGAACGACATGAGAGAGAATAATTAATGATGGAATTTCCATTTTTGCATGAACTAACCCTTTAAATGGGTGTTTTGCTTCCAATGGTTGTTTATTTGCTCCATATTTAGAGCTTGAATGCCCTCTAGTGGCAACAGTCCAAAACTGCCATATTAAGATATTTTTTTTCAGAGAATCCACCAAAAAACGAATCTCATGTAGTGAAGCATTATTTTGTACTAGTGCAAAAATTGCGAAGGATTTCTTATTTTTGTTGTTAAAATTACTGTAAAAATTAGAAGAGGCAAACAAACCAATTCATAACTAAATCATCTCCCAAAATTAATTGAAAGCAGCATTTTTATCAGTAGGACAAAGGAGAGCTTTTTGGTTAACTACATTAACGAATATATCTGTAATGAATGAAAGTAATTGTGATATTATTCTGCACAACTTAGATTTTTAATCAATTTAAAATGCATTACATTTTTCTGAAATGTCCTCAAGCTCTATTGTGCGTCTTTCAGTAAAAGGTCATTCTACAGAAACTTCCAGTTTTGTTATGGCAAAATATCTAAAAAAAAAATCTATTTTATTTTAACATTTAATCTAAGACCACATTAATCAACTACTTTTTGACTTTATGAAAACACATAAATGACAGCTTAATTTATTTTTTGTACATTTATTTAAAGATCAGTGACAAAAAAAAGGTACATGTGGTGTTACCAACTTTCTTTTGGCAATATTAAAAGGTTTTTATGAAATAATATTAATTGATTTTATTCAGCACATGTAGTCAGAGTTAGAGAAAAATAATTATAATGCAACAAATAAGATTAGGTTTTATGTGTTTTAATCAGATTTGTTCGTTTTTTTTATTTTATGATGTTAGTTCATTTGGCTGCACGGTGGCGCAGTGGGTAGCACGTTCGCCTCACAGCAAGAAGGTCGCTGGTTCGAGCCTCGGCTGGGTCAGTTGGCGTTTCTGTGTGAAGTTTGCATGTTCTCCTCGTGTTGGCGTGGGTTTCCCCCACAAGCCCAAAAACATGTGGTATAGGTGAATTGGGTAAGCTAAATTGTCCGTAGTGTATGTGTGTGTATGAGTGAGTATGGATGTTTCCCAGTGATGGGTTGCAGCTGGAAGGGCATCCGCTACGTAAAAAAAACATATGCTGGATAAGTTGGCGGTTCATTCCGCTGTGGCGACCCCAGATTAATAAAGGGACTAAGCCGAAAAGAAAATGAACGAATGTTAGTTCATTTCTGCAGACATGCATTTGCTAGAATAATGAAAATATTGAAATAACATTTATAAACAAGTAATGTTGCAATCCTTTAAATCCTGATTGTAGCAGAATATAAAGTTATTATCTTTTCAATTACTACACATCTTGACACTTTTTAATTAATGTGATGGGGAAAACACAAACACAATGAATCGACCACAAAATGGCTGCTGCAAGTTATCTGTTGACAACATGGTGTCCTCCCTTTACAATAAATGAGGTCACACCAGTGCCTCCAACTAAAAGCTTCATATGAACTCATGACAAATTTCTGAAAAATGACAGTGGAGTTACAATCAGCTTTTTTCCCCCTCATAGATATTCAATAAATGTGAATTAGAAAGTCAAGTTATGTCAAAAGAGTGATTTTTATTTTAAAATAATAGATGTAGACCTATGTTAAACAGTGACACAACGCCAGGAGATATCCAACTAGGATACTTTCATTGCATATTATAATATTTATTTGGCATCATCTTTTCATCTTTTATTAATTAATACATTATTGTATTTTGAATGGTAGACCAATCTGTTGTTGACCTCAAAATAAAGCACCTGTTCATGGCTGACGGGGGGGGGGGACGAGCAGTTTGTGGTGCTTGCAAGTAATTAAAAAACAATTATTGCCATATAGATTACTCAAAAGAAAGTAATTGTCCAAATAACGTTGTTTCATTTAAAAATATAACGAAATTGTAAACCTAAAGAGTGTAGAATGACCCAGCGTTTCTCTTCTGCGCCACACTTTGACGTTAGTTTCACCATGAAGTTTCTGTCAGAAGAGAAACAACCAACTTTCACGAGTTTGAGTTCGCCATTAAGTCGGCTCAGACGTAAAACTCGTTAATTAGAGCCGATATTATGATGTTTGGAAACATTTTAGTGAACTTACCGTAGCAAGCGAAGAGTGTGTGTCAATCTAAATCGGCGTTTCTGCTACAATCCCTTTGGCTTTCTGTCTGAGAACGACAGGACAGGTAAGCTACGCTGAAAACAGCCCGCCCAAACTGAACGTGATGACGTGCGCCACGTACTAGCTTCTGCACACCGCACATAGCATAATCAAACATTATACAAAGCTTTATACCTTGTAAAATGGCATTTAAGAGTTTTTAATACCTTTTAAGGGCCTTAAATGATCAACTTTTATAATACTTGATGATGTTAAGAAGTTAATCAGGTTTCAACTACATCAACTACCATAGATATTTACATTAGATGTCGCCTACCCTGTTGTTGTCTATTGGAAGGAATGCGTCAATAGACCATTTCAATGTGGTGATGTCATTGGCCCATGAACATTTCCTGCTTGTTATTAAGCTATTTCATAAGTGTAACAAGAGGCAATTCAATCATAACTTAATGTTAAAACAACTATCACAACATTATTTATCAATATGTGGCTCTTTTTGGATTCTCAGAAACTATAGAAATTAAAAATGTAAACAGGAAATACATTGGGACCATTGTTTTTGTGTACATCCCTCAAAATGGTCTATAGAGCCGCCATTTTAGTACAGGGTAGCGCTCCTTTGAAATGAATGCCAGACCAAGGTGCAGTGGAGGACTGTGGCCATCCAGAGCCAGAGATATACACATATATCTATGATCGGGAGTTTTCCCGGTGGTCAGTACGCAAATATTATTTTTAATTACGAAAATTATAATTTTACATTACTTTTCTACATCGATGGATCAGTGACCGCACGGGCATTGCCGATAAAGTGTGTGTTTGTGTGCATGGAAATGTATTATCCTCCCTCCCTGTTAAACTTGATCTAATCCGTGTCCTTAAACACAGCCCCTCTCCTGCTTTCGCATCTCATTCTAACGGAGGGAGCGATTCGTTTATGAATGAATCCCCGTTATGAACGATTCGTTCTCTTAGCCGACAATAATAATACAAGTTTCTAGCACCGCAGCGGAAACTAGCATAAGCCTAGAATTCAGTGCAAGTTGATGCTACTTTGCCTTATGATCAGTGCAGTAAGAGACTGTATTATCATCAATAATGTTACTTGTTGAGCACAAAAGTTGGTAACATACAAAAAACGTAACCTATGAAATGTTCTGCCTTTGTGCTTTGTTTTCTTTGTTTGCTCGTTACTACACCCGTACACAGCGCTAAAGTCCAGCATCTTCACATTGGCACACTGTCTTGACTAGTGCGGTTGAATGACATTTGTCCTGGGAGCCCTGTACAAATATGGCGGCGCTATTGACGCATGCTGAGGGTCCGTATGCGATATCTAGTGTATATATCTATGACCGCAGAGCATAGATTTTTTTTGTTTTTGTAAATATGTACAAACTTAGTACAAGAGTATACATCTAACAATGTGTGCTTTTGAGATGTGTTTGTGATATTTTGAATGCAGTGCTTTATTTTGCAGAGATTTTGCTATGACGACCTCTAAAATAGAGACTAAGCTGAAGGAAAATGAATGAATGAGTTCTTCAATTTGTGTAGTTTTGAAAAAAAAAACGAATAAAAACAGCGATGTGTAACTCAGATCAAGTGTTGTGTTTTAAAGAGTATATATAAAAAAACAAGGCAGGAGCAGCAGCACAAGGTAGCAACAGAGCGCAAGTGTATGAACAATTGAGTGAGTGCGTATGTACGTGGTGTTGTATTTGTGTATGTGGAATGTGAGTGTGTGGTGCGGAGTGTGTGTCTGTGCATGTGTGTTTGGTGTGTGTATGTGTGTGCGTTGTGTTTATGTGTGCTTGCAAGTCTGTTTGGTTTGTTTGTCTGTGTATGCAAAGAGCGTGTCTGTGTGTGGGCAGTGTATGTATTTGTGTGTGTGTCCATGTTCCTCTTGATTTTGTCTGTATATTTTTTGGGACGCAGCAGGGATACTGAAGACTGTGGAGAAACAATAAATCCAGCGTAGAGTGTGTCAGTGAATGTGGTGTTGAATGTGTGTAAGTGTGTGAGTTTGTGTGTGTCAGAGACGCTGTAGAAGGACAGAGAGCCACTCGACTCGTCCACAAACACTCCTACTGTCCTGCTGGAGTCTGGAGGAACTGAAAGGACTTTGGCTTTATCATTGTGCCAGACAGTAAATGAGTGATCAGAGCATCTCAGACTCCAGGACTTCTTATTGTGTCCAAACCAACAGTCATAACTCCATCCTTTCCTATTGATTCCTTTATAACACACTGATATTGCAGCATATGGTCCCCTCCATTGAGCCTTCCAGTAACAGCGTCCAGTCAGACTCTCTTTACACACAATCTGAAGATACCCATCAAATCTGTCTGGATAAGACTGTCTCCGTCTCACACTCGTCACCTTTCTGTTCTCCTCAGACAGAATAAGTAGAGTGTTTGCTGTGTTTGGATCCAGTGTGAGGTCACAGGCATCTAAACACAAGAACACACACATTACAATATTTACAACAACTAAACTACAAACACTACAGCCATGGCCAAATATTTTAAGAATGACACAACTATTCATTTTCACAAATTCTGCCGTTTCAGTGTTATTATATATATTTTTTCAGATGTTACTAATAGGCGCCACGGTGGCGCAGTGGGTAGCACAATCGCCTTACAGCAAGAAGGTCGCTGGTTCGAGCCCCAGCTGGGTCAGTTGTCATTTCTGTGTGGAGTTTGCATGTTCTCCCTGAGTTTGCGTGGGTTTCCTCCAGGTGCTCCGGTTTCCCCCACAAGTCCAAAGACATGCGCTATAGGTGAATTGGGAAGGCTAAATTGTCCGTACTGTATGTGTGTATGGATGTTTCCCAGTGATGGGTTGCAGCTGGAAGGGCATCCGCTGCGTAAAACATATGCCGGAATAGTTGGTGGTTCTTTCCGCTCTGGCGACCCCAGATTAATAAAGGGACTAAGCCGAAAAGAAAATGAATGAATGATGTAGTTTTGCTTGCAAGAGATGCTGGTTATTTCTCACATTTGACAATTAATATTCAATTATTTTGTTTGGGAAAAAAAGTTATTTTAATTGTTTTTGTTAAACTTGTCTTTTACATTAAAACTGAAATGTGACCTTTTTTCACAAGTTGACTTCAATGTCAAGCAATTTGTGCTTTGATTTCCGTCAAGTATTCATCAAATAACCATAAATAGCTTGTTTCCTTCAATTATTTTTATATAATAAAGAACAGAAACATGCTCTCTTGTTAGAAAAATACCTTTAATAGTAAATTTACAGTAGAAGCGATAAGAGTGAACTATATGAAAAAAGTAATTACATTGAAAAAATAATAATAATTTTCCCAGTACCGGGTTACGGCTGGAAGGGCATCCACTGCGTAAAACATATGCCAGAGTAGTTGGTGGTTTATTCCCCTGTGGCAACCCCTTATAAATCATGAACTAAGCCGAAGGAAAATGAATGAATGATAAAATAACTGTTCAATAATCGAAATCGAATTAAAGTATTCAGCATTCACTAGTGTGAGAATACCCTTAAACAAGATGAGTTCAAATTAATTTAAAAATGGTCTGGGTTCTGGGGTGAGGGAAGGAGTGAGGGCTCAAATGCAACAAAATCTATTTTATTCAATAATAAAAAGAGACAAAAAAGCATCAAAAAGCAGCCAGAAGGGAAAAAACATTAACTAAATATAAAACTTTCACTTTACTGGGCTGGCAAGACTGGACAGGACATGACAAGGCCAGATCAACAAACAAGGATACGGCTATGAACTGGCACAGCAAACACGGGGAAGCTATAAAGCTGTAGTCACACTGCACTATAGACTTCCATTCATTCATTCAAGTCGCTGCGTTGGAAAGTTCAAGCTTGGTGAACTGTGACTGAGATTGCATCACGCGATTGTGTGAGACCAATAAAAGATCAAAACATGACCTCTCTGTACAGAAATTTAAAATATGGAGCAATCGCTCACTTTCTTTAACGTCTAATCTTGTTTAATCCCGCCCCTTTTTGCAGTGCTGACTGTGGCTTTAGCAATCAAAAATCAATGAGTGAACAGAATTAACTAATAATGGGAAACAAGATAGATGGGACTAGACAATAGACAGGAAAGCACATGGAGACAAAAACCAAAGCCATGTACTCACATTAACCAGGGCAAAAACACACGGCCATTGAGAACCCTCATTAACTGCATGCTCACATGAAACAAAACACGAAAGCATGCGGCCGCATGTGAATTACATACAACGCCAACACAAGACTGATCCAGGGTTCCTACACTTTCATGGACACCGGATTCAAGAACTTTCAGGTTCTTTTTAAATCACCAATAATTTTAAAGGGCTCCTATTCGACCCCTTTTACAAGATGTAAGGTAAGTCTTCAGTGTCTCTAGTATGTGTCTGTAAAGTTCTTGGTTATTGCACCTCTAAGGCTCAATTCGTCCATGTCCTGTACGAATCAGTTGGTGGAGCTGTAGGTAGTGTTTAACCTACCTAGGTAGATACATTCCAGTATCTGATGTTTCTGGGCCTGCTGTCAAAAAAAAGCTGCTTCTTTGCTTCTTGTTCAACCAAAAAAAAAGAAAATTCTGTCATCATTTACTTGTTTCAAACCTTTATGAGTTTCTTTCTTCTGTTGACCATAACTATTGACTTCCATAGCCTCCATTTTTCTTACTGTGGAAGTCAGTGGTTACAGGTTTTTAACTTTTCTTCTTTGGTGTTTAACAGAAGAAAGAAACTCATTAAGGTTTGAAACAAAGGCAAAGGCATTGAGTTACTCTCAAAGTTCAATTGACACAAAGTTCAATCCTGGAGTGTCAACAGAAGCCGTTTTCTGTCAGGATTCTGCCACTTCTGTCTTGTTAATTCTTGTTTTGGTGGACTAGTCCTGTCTTGTCTTGTATGTCGTGCTCGGCTCCAGTTTTCTCGGGCCGGGCACTTGTTGAATGTGTATGTATATGCTCTCAATTTCATCTGTATTTATTTTGTTTTTGATGGCTGCCAATCATGTGAAGTGATGTAATCAGCTAATACAGGTGCTTCTCTTTAAATAAAATGCCTATGCCAGTCTGTGTTACTGCAGTAGGAAAAGTGCAAGTTCATGTAGTGTGTCAATCTTCGCATTAAAAACGCTGTCCAATAGCACTCATCTTGGCCGGTGTCTCTTGTCATTGTTGTGAAGGCGTGGTCTCAAGTGAGCTGTGTCTTTGTAGCAAGCCCCGAGGAGGCTTGGTTTGCGCGTGCTCGCTTGTTCTCTTGCTCTCATGTTTGTGTTTGTTTTGTCGGTGGCATGCTGTTCTACTCTCAGCGCCTCAGTCTAGTTGGTTTTGGTTTTGGTTGGCGCTGGGATTGGAACATGCATGTCGCATGTGTGAGTGCACGGTAAGGGTTTTATTTATCGTGTACTCATGTCTTGCATTCTGTCTTGTCTTGGTGTTGTGTCAAAGCACATGGCTCTGTGTTTACATTGTGGCCACGTGCTTTAGTGTTGTGTTTCATGTGAACACGCAGTTAATGAGTTCTCTCATTGGCTGCGTGTTCTAGTCCCGTTTTACGTGAGCACATGGCTTGTGTTGTGTCTTTGTACCATGCGCTCTCCCGTCTATTGTCTTGTTCCACCCACCTTGTTCACATGCCCTCTTGTCAGTTTATTGGTTTGCTTTCCCTATTTATTCTCCCAGTGTGCTCTGTCCGTCGTCGTTCTCCCTGTGTCTGTCAAGCCAAGTCCTGCAGAGTAAAGTCAGTCTTGTTATGTTTCTGTGTTTTTTTTCCCCATGGGGTTGCTTTAGTTTTTGTTTCTTTTTGATAATAAAATCCTTGGTTCTTTGCAATTGGGTCCTCGCCGCATCCTTCCCAACACCCCAACCCTGACAGTTTTCAATCTTTTACTGTAAAAACATGCAAGTGCTCAGGGTAAAATACTGCAGTTAAGCAATGATAATACATTAAAGAATCATCAAGGCCAAAGTGCTCAACTAAAACAAGCACTAATCGCTATAATGATGAGTTCAAAAGAATAATAAAAACTCTTTCTACAACACTCACCCAGAGTCAGAACTCGCAGCTCCATCACTGAATTCAGGAGGTAAAGGCATGGAGTTGTTGCTTTTCATAAACAAACACAGTGAAATCCTGGAGATGTTGCTCTCTCAGGGTCAACAGGAGCCTCATTCAATCTTATACTGCAAAAACTAACAAGTGTAAAACAAGGGTAAAACACTTCTGCAGTTGAAAAAAGAAAATACACTTACGAATGGTTAAGGGCAAGATTCATTCATTCATTTTCCTTCGGCTTAGTCTTGTATTTATCAGGGGTCGCCACAGCGGAATGAACTGCCAACTATTTCAGCATATGTTTTACGCAGCAGATGCCCTTCCAGCTGCAACCCAGTACTGGGAAACACTCATACACTCTCGCATTCACACACACTCATACACTATGGCCAATTTAGTTTATTCAATTCACCTATAGCACATGTGTTTGGACTGTGGGGGAAACCGGAGCACGCGGAGGAAACCCACGCCAACACGGGAAGAACATCCAAACTCCACACAGAAATGCCAACTGGCCCAGCCGGGACTCGAACCAGCGACCTTCTTGCTGTGAGGCCACAGTGCTAAACACTGAGCCACCGTGCCATCCTTAAGGGCAAGATGCTCAGCTAAAACAAGCACTAATCACCATAATGATTAGTTCAAATGAATTTAAAATAATAGCTGTCAACGTCACGATACTCACCCAGAGTCAGAGCTCACAGCACTTCCATCATTGAATTCAGGAGGCAAAGGCATGGAGTTGTTGCTCTTCATAAACACACAGTGCAATCCTGGAGATGTTGCTCTCTGAGGGTCAACAGGAGCCTCTTTCAATCTCGTACTGCAAAAACTAACAAGTGTAAAACAAGGGTAAAACACTTCTGCAGTTGAAAAAAGAAAATACACTTACGAATGGTTAAGGGCAAGATTCATTTATTCATTTTCCTTCGGCTTAGTCCCGTATTTATCAGGGGTCGCCACAGCGGAATGAACTGCCAACTATTCCAGCATATGTTTTACGCAGCAGATGCCCTTCCAGCTGCAACCCAGTACTGGGAAACACTCATACACTCTCGCATTCACACACACTAATACACTATAGCCAATTTAGTTTATTCAATTCACCTATAGCACATGTGTTTGGACTGTGGGGGAAACCGGAGCACCCGGAGGAAACCCATGCGAACACGGGAAGAACCATAATGATTAGTTCAAATGAGTTTAAAATAATAGCTGTCAACGTCACGATACTCACCCAGAGTCAGAGCTCACAGCACTTCCATCATTGAATTCAGGAGGCAAAGGCATGGAGTTGTTAGTCTCCATTGACACACAATGCAATTCTGGAGATGCTGCTTTCTGAGGGTCAACAGGAGCCTCTTTCAATCTCGTACTGCAAAAACTAACAATTGCTCATGGTAAAGCACTACTGCAGTTGAAAAGGGCCCAACTAAAACACACTAATGCCTTTAATGATGAGTTCAAATCAGTGGGGTGTTCATAAGACACCTTTGATCCTTGTGTCATCTGCTCAATTATGTCATTTTAAATGCAACTATGATGGGAAGTGTCTGACTGCAGACTGAGTGTACATGCACTGTCAGACATGCAACCTCAGGAATGTCTACAACTCACATCAACCTGTACCTGTGTGGAATTACAAATGTCTAAAGTCTAGGTTTCAATGCAATAGTTTATAACTCAAAGTTATGTACATTGTGTTTAACATTATGACACTCTAAACAATGAGTCCTGGATCCCAGATGTGAGAATCAGTAACCTTTTATTTTACTGACTATTGGCAGATCCCAAAGTAATGCAAATACTACGGTTAAAGGCACGGCTGTGTTTTTTGTCTCCATAAAGGTTCAGGGATTAGAACCTATGAATTTGACTGTTTTGTTGATTTGATCATGGTTGGTGTAACTTTAGAGTCTGGACAAAACTTTCAACTATCCACTTCATTTACATGCTTTGTTAGGGCCGGGACACACCAAGCCAGCGGTTGGCCGTTGGCCTTTGCTGGTCCGCAGGTCAGGCTAGTTGGTTTAGTTTGTTCCACACGTCGCCTCTCATCTGGTTAACGTCAGAGCTTGTTGGCCTGATTCAGCATGTTGAAGCGGCATCGAACCGTCAGCAATGTGATGTAATGATGTGACGTAACAAGTAAACAACTCAAGTCAACAAGGATCACAACAAGGCCGGCTGTAATTTTGCTACATTTCTCAAATATTTGGAAAGATAAAGGATTATCAGATTATCAGACATTAATCATTTTGGCCATTAGAAGTGCTTAACGCATGAATCGCTCGAGTTAAAAAATCGGAACTTTGGCAGACATTCGGGCCACATTAACCAATCAGGATCTTGCTCTAGTAGGGGCGTGATTATGATGTAGCGCCTGCAGTTGGTGTCCTGAGGAGAAATCCTCCTGACAATACAGGACAACAGTTCATCAAACTGGGACTGGCTCAGTCGGAAGCACCACTGAAATCGTCCATCATCCAGGCACAGCTTCTGGAGGAGTTGATGAACTCACAGAGCTGCGTGCACCTCTGAAGGATCTAGTGGACTCAGACACCGAATGAATCTACGCTGTTTTCAGCCTTCTTAAAGCACATAAAGCACAGCTGCTCTCTCAATAAATCCATATTAGCCATTTAGCAACAAAAATGGAGTCCCCAGGCAGACAGACCCATGACGCTAATCCAAGTCTATTGTGACGTGAATTTTATGTGAGAATGAATCGAGTAAATTCAAAATGTTCAGGCGTCTAATTAGGCGCAATCTATTCAGGCAAGCCTCGTCTGGTGTGAAAGTACCATTAGACTTTTTGTTAGGCTACTTGTCAGACTTCAATAAAGTTCTCAATAAAGAATCCTGCTACAAGAAACAACGAGAGTCTCCTGATCTTAGCTTTTTTCACAACACCTGGTACTGAATACCTTGCCCATCAGTTTTTCATTTGCTACCCTATATAAAAGTGACGCTGTATTGACCTATAGTGTTTCTTAATGTCCATTGACAGTGGGCATTATATTTACATGTAAGAGAGGGATTAAGGTGAAAGTTGATTTTGGTTGATCTCATATGTGTACTGACCAATGGCGTTTAAAAAAAAATTTTTTTTAGCTCGATTGACAAATGAATAAAGAAAGACAATCATATAAAGGACAACGAAAAGCAATTGCCAAATGAAGGTGGTAAAGCCTTTGTCTTATTCCTTTTTAAAAGGCAATTTAAAATGCGCATTTATTAATATTGGTTTTGTCCGTGGCTCAGGTGTTAGCACTGTTGCCTCACAGCAAGAAGGTCGCTGGTTCGAGTCCCGGCTGGGCCAGTTGGCACTTCAGTGTGGACTTGGCATGTTCTCTCCGTGTTGGTGTTGGTTTCCTCCGGATGCTCCGGTTTCCCCCACAGTCCAAACACTCTAGGTGAATTGGATAACAAAATTGGCTGTAGTGTATGCGTGTGTGTGTGTGAATGAGTGTATATGGGTGTTTCCCAGTACTGGGTTGTGGCTGGAAGGGCATAATATTGATTATATAATATTAATATTTATTGATATGAATATTAATTTATATTATTATTAATAAATGCTTTATTACATTTAAATAACCATTTGAAAGACATTTAAAACACACATTAAAGAGACACATTTAAATGTCTATTTATTTGTCCATTTAAAATGTGATTTATTTACATAATTTTTTTTTAATGCTTCAATTATTAAATTGATAATTAGATTCTTCATTTTATTTTTAAATGGCACTGCTGGTCCTCCAGTGACAATTGTCTGTTTTACCAATTCAACCTCTTTTCGACCAAACGATTGAATTGATTTAAAATGACACAACTGAGCCTAATGCGTAAAGCTTAATTCATGACATTATAAAGGTGTCATGACCAGTGGTGGAAAGGGTACTGGAAAATCATACTCAAGTAAAAGTACCATTACTTGCCCAAAAATGTGGTGCAAGTAGAGTAAAAGTATCTGTTGTGAATATTACTCAAAGTATGAGTAAAAAGTAGCCCTTTTAAAAATACTCAAGAGTAGTGAGTATTACACTGTGAAATGTTGATGACTTTACATGCAGTTTGTGCATGTATGTGTGTGTGTGTAAACGTAACATTCTGTAGTGCATTTAGTGATTGTTTAAGGCCATTTGACGATTTCAGTCAACATACAGTAGGCATTCGTCATCTTATCATTGACATGCAGTCTCTGGGTGATGGCATGTAAAGATTTTGGACATCTTCTTGGATACGTTCCAAACATGTCTTGAAATTGTTTATTAGGATGCAAAATTATTATTAAAATTCGATTGGACAGGAATCGCAGAACTGATTTTTCTACTTCAGCCAATCCCCCATAGACAAGAAAAAAATTATGTAGTGACTGCAGGCTGAAGGAAAATAGTGGAGTAAAAGTACAGATACTGCACTAAAAATGTACTCAAGGGAAAGTAAAAGTACACATTTATAAAACTACTTAGTAAATTACAATTCCTGGGAAAAACTACTCGATTACAGTAATTTGAGTATTTGTAATTTGTTACTTTACACCACTGGTCATGACAGTCATATGCACACATCTTTAAGTGAAGTATTACCAAAAATAGCTTCCAATGTCATGATACTCACCCAGAGTCAGAGCTCAAAGCAGGTTCATCACTGAATTCAGGAGGCAAAGACATGGAGTTGTTATTTTCCACAATAACGCTGTTCAATCCTGAAGACACTTCTCTCTGAGGGTCAACAGGAGCTTCCTCCAGCTTCCTCATATCATACACACTCATTTCACAGTCAGTATTTAGCTTCACTCTGTCCTCAAACATTCATTTTAGACCATCTTCTGCTTCTCTTCTTCTCAGATGATTTTAGGCCTGTACATGTGAATGAGAACAAACACTGAATTTTAACATCATTGTGAAATCAAATGTACAGCACTTAAAATTAGATCAGTGCGCTGACTACCTAACAAGGGTGCTGACTAAGACTCACATAAAATGCTGCTACAGCCTTTTGTGTCTTAAATTTCACACATTTTACAATGGTGTCTTTTTGAAATGTTTCAAAATTAGTCATTGAGCTGTAAATAAATAAATAAAGTATCAGTCAGGGTGAAATCCAACCCAGGCTCATTCTGAATACGTACCCCTATATACATTTCTAGAGAGCGCCAAATACGTCCTAGGAGGTACGTTTTTTTTGCAGTTTTTGTTTTCGCGAATCCACCAGAGGCTGCTGTGTATGCTTTTTCAGAACTCAAATTTCTCTTGCGAGTTAACCCACCCACTTTCCTAAACCCAACCGAAAGTGTTTTAAAAACCAATCCAGAAAAAAAGCTCTAGCGGCAGCCTGATTTTTACCATGTTTTCAGATTTTACCACATTCTCACCCTGTTATTTACTTATTTATCTTACACATTATCTGGAACCGTTCTTCGCCAGACTCGAACCCGTCGTCACAGTCAACTCCTCTCTGTGTCTCAAGTCCTTCATCGTACTGGACACTGGACAAACTGGTAACAGCGGAAAAGCCGTCCATACAGAGGTAAGCGGTCAGCTGGTAAACGCGAAAAAGAACAGTGTCATACCGCCCAGTAGCTTTCGTTTTAAAGACGAAATGCAGCCATACGTTCCTCTGGCTACATAATTTGCAATCTCCAGAAATGTATATGGGCTACGTTTTCAGAATGAGCCTATGTTGGTGAAAGCAAGTGGCGCAGTGGAGAAAAAAATTTAATAAAATATATATATATATGGTGTCACGGTGCCCCGGCTGGGTCAGTTGGCATTTCTGTGTGGAGTTTGCATGTTCTTGCCGTGTTCGCGTGGGTTTCCTCCAGGTGCTCCGGTTTCCCCCACAAGTCCAAAGACATGTGGTACAGGTGAATTGGGTAAGCTAAATTGGCCGTAGTGTATGAGTGTTGGGTTGTGGCTGGAAGGGCATCTGCTGCGTAAAACATATCCTGGACAAGTTGGCGGTAAAAAGACCAATAAAAATGGTATTAAATATTAAATAAAAGTACAATTTACACATCAGTTAACTGAGACAGAGAGCAAATATAAGATGTGCTTTGAGGCTTTTGATTTGTTAATATATGAATTATTTAAGGATACATCTAATCAGGTAAATTTTAAAACCGTGTTTTTGTCTAAAAATGCTCCTTTACACACGATCGTTTTCAGTTCTTTCTGTCAAGCACACTAAAATGACTGATAACCGATTTCATTCCTGTACTGCACACAGATGTAAGACGCCTTTACCCGCCATTTATTTACTTTCCATCTCTTTGAAACATTGCAAAATGTCGAACAACAGCTCCCAGTAAACATTTCCCAGTATAGGCTCTTTCTGAAAACGTAGCCCTATATACATTTCTGGAGACCGTGAATTATGTAGCCAGAGCCATGGCTGCATTTCATTTTAAAAAGAATGCTACGGGGCAGTATTACGCCATTCCTTTTTGCGCTTACCAGCTGACCGATTACCTCTGTATGGACAGCTTTCCCGCTGTAACCAGTTTGTCCCGTTAGCTCGCCATGTACGTCAGCGGACTTGAGACGCAGAGAGGAGTTGACCATGATGGCGGGGTTCGAGTCCGGTTAAGAACGGTCCCAGAAAGCAAGTAAGACAAAAACAGAATCCAAAAAATTAAATAAACAAGTAAATAACAGGGTGAGAATGTGGTAAAATCTGAAAACGTGGTAAAAATCAGACTAGGGCTTTTCTTTTTCTGGATTGCTTTTGAAAATTGTTGGTTGGGTTTAGGGTAGTGGGTGGGCGGGTCAATCAATAAAATCGGTTGGGTTTAGGGAAGGAGGAGGGTGGGTCAGTCGATCGGTCAGTCAGTCAGTCATTCAGTCAGTCAACAGCAGCCTCTGGTAGTTTCGCGAATCCACTTTTGATGCGTGCTGCTTGCAGTGTTGGTTTTGATGTTTTCTGAATAATGTGAAACTGCATTAACCAAGAATTCCCCATCATTTACTGTTTGTTTTTTCTTGTGGTTTCTAACTGGTGGATCATTCCACTGTTAATAGAGAAAGGAATAAGCTGAAGGAAAGTGAGTGGTAAAATGTGAAGGTCATTCACCACTTTGACCGATTACGCAGAGGTTTTGTTTAGTAGTACTCTGTATGAAGACCTCTCCACAGACTTAATTTTGGATGGATTTTGTTTAAAATTGTCATTTCTGTTCATTGTTTGATCTGTATAATGATTATAGTTTTTTTTAGATTCAAAATAAACAAACGAGCCCAAATCAATAGCCACACTGTAAAATATGTAATACAAAAAGTCAAAGACAACAAATATTTATATGTTGCTTTAACTTATTTTGATAAGTTAACCAGATTTTGGGCGACATGGTGGCTCAGTGGTTAGCACTGTCACCTCACAGCAAGAAGGTCACTGGTTCGAATCCCGGCTGGGCCAGTTGAATTTTCTGTGTGGAGTTTGCATGTTCTCCCTGTGTTGGCGTGGGTTTCCTCCGGGTGCTCCGTTTTCCCCCACAGTCCAAAAACATGCGCTATAGGTGAATTGGATGAACTAAATTGGCCATAGTGTATGAGTGAGTGTGTGAATGAGAGTGTGTATGGGTGTAATCTAAAGGGACTAAGCCGAAAAGTAAAAGGAAAATGAATGAATAATCAGATTTCAACTTTTTTTTTTTATTATGCGCAGTTTAGCTAAATATTTTAAGTCCGTTTGATTAATGTAAGTTGAGTTTCAACACATTTTTTAAGTTATACAAAGTTTAACTTAATATTTTAAGTCCGTTTGATTGATGTAAGTTGAGATGACTGAAAAAGTTTATTTGATTCAACTAAAAAAATTACGCCAGCAAGAAATTTTTTTTACAGTGTATGACTCCTGCACTGCAAAAAAAAAAGTTTTTGGCATATTATTCAATAATATTACTGAAATTAATATAACAACTGATAAAGGTGACCCAAAATTTACGTAAGACCTAATGCTGTCTATAGCAGTCACTCTTTCCATTACACATTTTCTAATAATCAATTCAACCAATAA
>CAIGQV010016663.1:3045518-3057284 GCA_903798115.1 Danio jaintianensis | reverse complement strand
AGCTTTCTTCCGAATATCTTCTTTAGTGTTCAACAGAAGAAATAAACATACTTAACCTGCAGTTATATAGTATATAGGAAAAGTAAAAGACATTTATTGAAGAGAAAAGAATTTTTTTCTTGAAGTTGAATGATCAGCCTAATGATTTAGCATCACCTAAATAACCCGTTTTTCATTGTTATTTTCATGCGCTTGTTTTTATCTGACAGAAACGCGAGTAGAAATCAAAGAGTCTGTGAGAGGACAGACTATCTTCATCATCCAAACCATTCCCAGGTAAGAGTGAACTGAGACCACCTCAGTGAATGTTTATTAATATTCATTAATAATTTATTATTAATAAATGTAATACATTTATTATCATCAGTGTTTATTAAACTTCAAATTCAGACTGATTAAACTGAATCGTGCCTTTGCATTTTGCAATATGGAAGCATAAATAGTGCATAAGTACATAAGGCTGGGCATAAGTATACAATGCATACAGCTGAAGTCAAAATTATGTGTGAATTCCTGTGAATTTTTCTTTTTCAAATATTTTTCAAATATTTTCCAAATGGTGTTTAACAGAGCAAGGCATTTTTCACAGTCTTTCCTATAATATTTTTTCTTCTGGAGAAAGTCTGATTTGTTTTTTATTTCGTCTAAAATAAAAGTAGTTTATTTTTTTTTTTAACCATTTTAAGGTCAATATTATTAGCCTCCTTAAGCAATATTATTTTCAATTGTCTACAGAACAAACCACTGTTATTCAATGACTTGCCGAATTACCCTAACTTGCCTAATTAACCCAGTTAAGCCTTTAAATGTCACTTTAAGCTGAATACTAGTATCTTGAAAAATATCCAGTCAAATATTATGTGCTGTCATCATGGCAGAGATAAAAGAAATCAGTTATCAAAAATGAGTTATTAAAACTATTGTGTTTAGAAAGTTCTTTCCGTTAAACAGAACTTGGGGGAAAAATACAGGGTATGCTAATAATTTTGACTTCAACTGTATAAACAATATACATATATACAATATACAGAAGTATTGTATATTGAGTTTGTTCTTATAAATGATAAATAGCAGAGGACACAGAGTAGCTGCTATAGGAAAAGTGCATAATCCAGTTTGTCCTAAACATGAGTTATGCTTCATGTTAGGGGCTTTAAAATAAATTGTATAGTCTATAGCAGTGTGCTCGTAGATGCTCTGACAGACACGTGTGCTGTTTAATGTGTGTAATTACATTTCACGGATATGTTTTAAATCTAAATGTTAGAAGCCATGAAAATATTTGCATTTTACTGCCAGGGATGCACATGCCTTCTGTAAGTTTCCACTACTTCATGCGCTTTAACAGAAAATAAACATTACATTGCATATTATTTATTTTTATATCTATCTATATGTCTATATACAGTGATCAGCATAAATGAGTGCACCCCTAACAGATCTCTCTTTTAAATATAGTAATATTATTCATTCATTCATTCATTTTCTTTTCGGCTTAGTCCCTTTATTAATCTGGGGTCGCCACAGCGGAATAAACCGCCAACTTATCCAGCATATGTTTTACGCAGCGGAAGCCCTTCCAGCTGCAACCCATCACTGGGAAACATCCATACACACTCATTCACACTCATACACTACGGACAATTTAGCTTACCCAATTTACCTATACCGCATATCTTTGGACTGTGGGGGAAACCGGGAGCACCCAGAGGAAACCCACGCAAACACGAGGAGAACATGCAAACTCGACACAGAAATGCCAACTGACCCAGCCGAGGCTCGAACCAGCGACCTTCTTGCTGTGAGGCGATCGTGCTACCCACTGCGCCACCGTGACGCCCTATAATAATGTTATATAAATGTATATAATCTAATCTTATGATATTTTCTTTAAGATGCTCTACAATAATATATTGGTGTGCATACATTAGATAAGTCAGTACCAAAGCCAAAACTAAAATTAATCTAACAAAAAACATAAGATCAGTCCAAAAATTAGTACACCCAAATTAATATGTGGGTGGAAAAATATTAAATAAAATTTTAATAAACATGAAATAAACAAGAGAAACATAAAAAAAATCTAACTTAGTTAAAATTTTGTAGTTTGTATTTTTGCTGTTGTTGCAATAGTTCATTTGAATTTAAATGTATTATATTTTTGTTCCTAAAGATGTTTGGTGACCAAACTTTTATTTTAATGAATATAACTCTTTAATAAATTATTTTAAATTTTAATAAAATAAACTTTATTTTATTTTTATTTAAAAACTTATTGGCTATATTGACTGAAAATTTATCAAAAAGTGGGTGTACTGACATTATATATATTCAGTCAAGTCCAAAATTATTCATACCCCTGGCAAATATTGACTTAAAGTTACTTTTATTGAACCAGAATTTTTTTTATTTATTTTTTATTTTATTTTGACCAAATAAACAAATAAAACCAATTTTAACATGTAAATTTTAAAATGTAAATTCAGCAAGTAAACACCTCTCCATGTGTTTATGTCTTCATTAACATTTTCATGTGCATGTTTACTTTAAACGTCTCATTTAGGGAAGCACCTGGGATAAATGACTTTATATCTCTGAACTGTAAATAATAGTGAATATGAAATGTGACTTGTAAAGACTTCTGCACTCAACAAGTCAGCATTCGATGCATCCTTGAAATCAGGAACACATCCAGGTTCTGTCACGCGTCCGCTGTTCTTGCGGTCTTCAGTATTGGAATTGAACTTTGGAGGATGATGATGTTACATGAGAACACAAGGATGCAAGATCATTTAAGAATGCATATTGGGGCTGTTTACATCTGGTCACTTCATGTGTTTTTCTAAAGGCATAGCTATTATGAAAAGTACAGGTCTAATATGCCCTCTGAAATGCATTTGAGATAGATTTAAACCATATTACTGAAACCACTTCAGGAGGGGGTCTGGGACACAGTCCAGATGAAACTGGACCGGTCTATATGCATCTGGTTCTTGAAACCACGTATGTAGATTTTTACTCCTCCCAAAATGTAAAACAAATTAACATGTTATAGGCTATATTACACAGATATAATTACGCTAATGCAAAACGCAATGGCAATGCCTGATAAGAGTATTGGATAGTTGGTTTGACCAGTCATTATTTGTTAAATGATCAAATTATTATGTTAAATTGATGTCAAATGACAGCAATAACAACAGAAAATTAACAAAGTAAAATTAACAGAAGAATACGCTATAGCATTTCAATCGTCTATAAAGGTAGCATGATTTGTTTTTGGGAGAGTAGATCGTACACAAATTATTGTTAAACCCCTTTACTGTATTGAATAATGTCTTGCATGTATTTGTGTGACAAAATAGATTTTCATTTCATTTATTAGGTTTCATTTACCCTAATGACAATCACAGAGACCACCTTGTTCACTTGTTATGATGTTTTTCTGGAAAAGGAGTAAAGCACAGCCTTCTGTATTGCCTACAAATAATTTGTTGTGTATCTGATGGTTAAAGGCCGGGACACACCAAGCCAATAATTGGCTGCTGGGCTTCATTGGGATGTAGGTTAGCATCGGTCCAGCTAGTTGGTTTGGTGTTTTCCACATATCTCCTCTCGTTGGGTTAACGTCGGAGCTCATTGACCCGTTTCAGCATGTCAAATCGTCATCGGGTCGTCAGCTGAAGAGATGGCTCTGACTGGTTATTCCGCAACGAACAGAACTTGAGTGTGACGTAGTGAAGTGACGTAGCAAGTAAAAAATTCAAGTAAAGAAAGAACACACAGAGGCCGACTGTAATTTCGCTACATTTCTCAAATATTTGCAAATGATATGTGTTACGACTTTTAAAGTTTAGGTCTAAGGATTAAAGAGGTAACATTTAGTTTGTGATTATTTTTATGCAAAATTGGTGCCAAGAGTCCCAGGAGACAGTGAAATTGCTAAAAATAAGTGAATTTACAGAAGTGAAAGAGTACAAATAGTAAAAATATGTACAAGTTAACACAACCAAAATTGAACCATGCGAATGAGTGTTCATGCTGGCGTCCCTTTAAACTTAGAGCTTTGCTCCTGATAGGCTGTGAAGACGGCGACGTCATGCGGGTGAATAATGATTGACGCTTTCGTGGATGAATGGGACTCGAGAGAAGGTGAACCTAAAAAATGACAGCGAGAGGAAGAGAGAGAGCGCGAGCAAAACAGGGACATACAAAGGGCTGTAACAGTATAGATTATTAGATTATCAAACATATTTGCAAGGGTGAATCCCTCCGTGGTGAGTGACAATTACTGTGATAATGGTACTGAACAATGCTTTGTTTATGCTTTGATCACACGTCAGAAGTTATGATTTCCCATTGTAAACGTTAAAACAGATACTGCCCCCTGCGGGCGCAGAAATACACAATCTCCAACGTGGGCACAGAATGAGCTCTCTCGTTTCAGTCAGCTTTCATCCATTTGGTGTGTTCATAGGCAGCTTTTTCGTGTTTCCCGGACTTAAATCAAAGTACAATTTGCATATAGCATGGTGTTTGAACATTCAAATCATATCCATCAAGTGGAGACGCATTTATGTGGCCAAATGGAACCGTTTTCACAAATATGATAACTGTCCGATCAGAGAAAACACATGAAGTGACCAGGTATAAACAGGCCCATTGAGAAACAGTTCATGGCTGCATTCGAACTCGAGTAGGTACTACATATGAATTTAAATTTACTACATGACCGTTAGAAAAGTGTGTTCTATGCAGTATGAATGGAACTCAGACATACTACATCTGCCATTTGTCATTATCATGTGACCTACCCGCATCGGTTGTGTTGCTTCACTCCAATTCAGGAATTATCTCGCGTGGCATTATGGGATAGCGTAACGTCCATCGGATGCGCATTCAGAATCTCGCCGGAAGTAGTAGGTGATCCAGGTACTTCTCGCATACTGTTTTTTCAAAGACTATGAATTCGGACATACTACTCAGCTCGCATACTGTTTTTAACGTACTATATAGTATGGAGTTATGCGAGTTTGGATGCAGCCCATGTCTCTTTAACCAAACACACCTGATTCAGATCATCGGCTCGTTAGCAGAGACTGCAAAATCCGAAAAGGGTGTGACACACAAAGGAGACATACGAAACATGTATTCCTGGTTATCCTCCAGGAACGTGGTTGAGACCCACAGGTTTAGAGCAGTCAGCTTAATGTGTTTTTTCTTTATCCGTCTTTGTCAGAGATGTGAACACGGCTATTATGGAGCTGCTGATTATGGCCTATGCACTGAAGACCTCCTGTGCCAAGAACATCATCGGCGTGATCCCGTACTTCCCCTACAGTAAACAGTGTAAGATGAGGAAGAGGGGGTCCATAGTCTGCAAACTACTTGCGTCCATGTTAGCAAAAGCAGGTAAATATGACTTCCTTTCAGTCAACGGTTTGGACCAGCTTGGTAAAAATGGTAAAAATGTATTAATTATATTTTTTTATAATCACACTTGATAAAAACAAGTGTCTGCTGAAACACTTTGACATTCTCCCGTTGTACGTGTCATCAGAGGGAGAAAGCCCTGCCCATTAGTGACGATCTCTCCCTCATTAGCATAGTATTTTTCAACCTGCCACTATGCTGACGCAGAGGCATTTGTAGCTCCGCCCTCTTTTGATAAAAAGCACAATCTCATTTAAATTTAAGGCGACAGTCGCCAAAATGGCACAATTAGTATCAAACAGGGTCTGTTTCAGAGAGTTATAAAACATTATTTATGGAGTATTTTAAACTGAAACTTCACATACTCTAGGGACATCAGAGACTTATTTTACATCTTGTAAAAAAGGGGCATAATAGGTCCCATTTAAAATAAAGCATGACCAAGTTTATATATATTTACATTATAATAAAAAAATCCACATTGCTTTAGATGTATTTTGGACTGTGGGGGTGCTATTATTAACTTTATTAACTTTTAGAGAAACCCCAAAAAGAGAAGCAATGTATGTCTTCAGTGATAAGAAAAGAATGAGAAAATGCCTGATGACTTTAAGGTTTTTAGTAAAGCACAGCTGCTGAAAGAGAGAATGGGTGGAGACGGATATCAAAGCACACTTTAACTAAATGATGGAGCATCAGTGTTTCTACACAAAGATGTGATCTAATAACTGGACTTACCGGAATCTCAGAGCTTCTCAGATGTTGGTTTAGTCATTCTAAAATATCTGAGCCAGAAATCTGTCATCAAAAGGATTTATATCACTGATCTCCAGCGCCAACGCCCAACATTGTGTTCAGATATCAGTCATTTGTTCTCATGATAGTGTTGTTTTTATTGCATGTGTCATCTGTCAAGTGTAGCTCGTTTATTACGAAGCAAAAAAAATAAGCTACAGTGGTTGCAGCAACTTCCATTTTTATTTATTTATTTATTTTGTAAACTTTTTTTATTGAACACAAGTGAATAGTATTCGTTGTATACAAATGTCCAATTTCTGCTTTTTTTTTTTCCACACACCCCCCGCCCCACCCACCCCACCCACATATACAAATAGCCAGTCTCTTTGTAAAACATATAACAGATGACGGAGTGAAGAAAAAAAAAAAAATAAATAATAATAATAAATAAAAAAAAAAAAAAAATACAAATACAGTAAATTATATAAGTAAATAAATAGTTAAGTAAATAAGATAAGCAATTACATTACCAATAATGTGTTACTACTTGGTTACTGTGATTTTGGTTGTGCTGAGATTGGACTAATGAGTCTAGTTTAGGGCATGACAATACCGGAGTTAAAATGCAAAGGTGAAAGCTAACTCTGACAATAAAATGATTTCTTAAATAATCACTTCAAGAGGTGTTAAATCATCAAAATAATTTAGTAGTGGCCTCCAATGAGTATAAAACTTATGAGATGAGTCTCTCAGAGAGAACTTAATCTTCTCCAATTTCAGAAGACTTAACATGTCTTGCAACCAGACTTTGATTGAGGGTGGTTGGAGGGATTTCCACATTAAGAGAATTCTCTTGCGAGCAACAAGGGAGGAAAAGGCGATGACATTTTTATTACTGCGCACCGCTTTCCCTGAAAGTTTTGTCCATTTAACATTGGAAATGGAAACAGTACTCACAGATTATTTATGCAATATTCTAGCTTTTAAACTATGGATGGATGGAAACATTACTGCTATTTGCTTCAGCTCTATGTATTGATTCATTCATTTTCTTTTTTGGCTTAGTCCCTTTATTAATCATGGGTTGCCACAGCGGAATAAACCACCAACTTATCCAGCATATGTTTTACGCAACCCATCACTTGGAAACATCCATACACTCTCATTCACACACATACACTACGGACAATTTAGCTTACCCAATTCACCTATAGCGCATGTCTTTAGACTGTGGGGAAAACCGGAGCACCCGGAGGATATATATATAAACTATTAATTGAATTAACAGAAACTTTTATCATAATATATACCATTATCAGCATATGAGTTGACTTATATCGTCATTTGATATTTTTGTAATATCGATCAGTCTTAATTGACACACATTATTACAGTATTATAGAATTTAAATCATAAATGTGTCATGCATCAGGAAACTCACTGAGGTAAAGTAAACCATGTGCATTGATGTTCATTTGCTAATGCGCAGTAAATCCGATAACATTCATGATCACAGTTTTTGTTTTTTGGAAAAAGATTTGCATACATTGTGTCTAAATATCATTACTGTTTTTTTGTAATTGCTTTGAACCATCTGCTCTGCTAACTAGGCCTGACTCATATCATTACCATGGATCTGCACCAGAAAGAGATCCAGGGCTTCTTCACGTTCCCGGTGGACAACCTGCGGGCTTCTCCATTCCTGCTGCAGTACATCCAGGAGGAGGTAAACAATCAGTTTACTGACGTTCCTTTTTACTATCAACGAGAAACAGCAGAATATTTAATACTGATTGTTCTCTGTTCTTCCCCTTTTTCACTGCGCCCAGATTCCTGATTACAGAAATGCTATCATTGTAGCCAAATCACCATCTGCTGCGAAAAGGTAACATCTGTAAAAAAAAATATCTATATATACAGTTGAGGGCAAAATTATTCGCCCTCCTGTGAAGTTTTGTTTCTTATTTCCCAAATGATGTTTAACAGAGCAAGGAATTTTTCACAGTATTGCCTATAATATTTTTTCTTCTGGAGAAAGTCTGATTTGTTTTATTTCTGCTAGAATAAAATCAGTTTTAATTTTAACGTCAATGTTATTAGCCTCCTTAAGCAATATATATTTTCGATTGTCTACAGAACAAACCATCATTATACAATGATTTGCCTAATTACCCTAACTTGCCTAATTAACCCAGTTAAGCCTTTAAATGTCACTTTAAGCTGAATACTAGTATCTTGAAAAATATCTAGTAAAATATTATTTACTGTCATCATGGCAAAGATAAAAGAAATCAGTTATTAGAAATGAGTTATTAAAACTATTATGTAATACAAGGTAGTCTATAGACTGCACTATCCTCGCACTAAATTGCACTTCATATACCCCTCTGTATCATCTCTATGTATTAAATGCAAGTCCAATGAAGGTACGCTGGCTCACATATTTTGGTTCTGCCCCAAAATGTCAAAAGTTTGGACTGAGGTGTTCTCTTTTTACTCTGAAGTACTTAGGATTGATTTTCCCGCTGACCCTCTTATTGCAATTTTAGGTTGGGCTTCCTTTGAAAACTGTAGTTTGGATCAAATCCAGACAGTTCAATATGGAATGACTATAGCAAAAAAGGTAATATTGTTAATGTGGAACAAAGAGTGTACACCTAAATTTGAGACATGGCTTACAGAGTTTTGTAATGTATTACACATGGAAAAGATTAGATATGAGATTGCAGGCAAACCAAAGAAATGTTAAAAAATTTGGAAGCCCTTTTTTGAATGTCTGGAGACTGACCAATGATAACTGAGTGGTGTGAAAGATTTCATTAAGCATAGCAATGTGTACAAAATACAAATTTTCTTAATTGGGTATGTATAGGTATTCATATATCCAAAAACGTTTTTCCCATTTTTGTTTTATTTTATTTATTTATTTATTTATTTTTTCCATCATTTCCATACATATTTATATATGCACGTATGTATATATGCTGTATATGTAATGTATATATGCAGATGTCTGAGGGGACTTGTGGATATGTGCAGGTATAAATTATTCATGGAGGAATATGATTAAGTATCTGTACAGTTGTGGATGTACATGTGCATATATGTATTTATATTTTACATATGTTTATTTATTATTTGCTGGCATGGGGTGGATTTGGGGTTTGTTCTTTAAAATCTGAAAAACTTTAAATAAAATATTAAAAAAACAAAAAAACTTATGTTTAGAAATGTGTTGAAAAGTCTTTCCGTTAAACAGAAATTGGGGGAAAAAATATTCAGGAGGGCTAATAATTCTGACTTCAACTGTAGATAGGGTTTTGAGGAAATATATTTACACACTAGTGATGGGTGCTTTCAAAAAGTGTGAAGCTTTGAAAACGTGTGAATCTACTAAAATCGTGATTTCAGGAAATGAAATAGGCCTCCTCGTGCAGCCAGTGATCTCTAATAAATTTATGTCTATGGTATTGACATTATCCTGTATCAGTAAAAACATTGTAGATAAAGACATGTTAGCATAATAAAACAAAGAGGCACACTGTAAAAAACAAATCAGTAAATTAGCAGTTTTCTATATTTTGTGATTCATATTTTAATTTTTTCTCATTTATTTATTACATTATTGGACCTTGATCTTTCCTCCAACAACTTTTAATCTTGAAAAGTAAAAAAAAGTGACTTTTATTAACATTTTTAATAGTTTAAAGTGTTATATTGTCTGGGTTGGTGTTGTATAGACCTTTTTCTTAGAACGCAGAATTACCCATTATGTTTTGCGTGTATGCGCAAGGAGGATGCTTCGAACTTCCGGTTGGCAGCTGATGTGTATAAAGAGTCACATTTGGACATTTTACTTGCTTTTAGCTTCTTTGAACTAATACTGCTGTCGATCAGCGCCACCTCCTGGACTGATTATTTAAAAAAAAGCGATCTAATGGGATGGAAAACAACTGCTGCGAGGCATTTTTCCCTCGTTGTCAGACGTTAAAGGAAATGAAGCCTCGTCATCGTTAAAGTCAACATTTTCTCTTTCTTTCAAATATATAACCAGCCCAAACAAATGTAATTCACCAAAATGTTTGACACACACACACAGCCTGTACTGTCCCGCTAACGCATTGATTGAATAAGTGTCACAAAGTGAAAATAAAGTGACACTTTGAAATGACAGAAAAACACATACCATGGTAAATACTACGCAACACAAACAAACTAACTAAATGGAACATAAATGGCTCCCGATTAGAATCAACATGCACATCAGCCAGCAGAGTATCAGTAACATACTTTTATTGGTAATTTTTGGAAATTGCATGGCTTACATACCTGCTAGTTTCATGCCAGTAAAATGGTTTGATCTTTATAATGCAGTGAGGTATTGTGTGTGTGTGTGTGTGTGTGTGTGTGTGTGTGTGTGTGTGTGCATTGAAGAGCCTCGGAGTACATTATAACAGCGGACAGGTCGGGAACTGACGCTGTATTTCAGCATCTGATCTGACGGCAGGCTCTGAATCAGGAGAGCGTTTTTCCCTCGCACTTGAACCCCATCTGACAGAAGTATAACGGCTTTAACACGCGTCTTTCTTTCAACATTAAAGTTTTGCATCACAAAATTACTCCGTAAGCCACTGAAAACAGTATTGACACCCAGTTGAGAAACACTGCTTTGGCTGATGACAATTCTTACCGGAAGTTCTAAGCATCCTACCGGAAGGCGCTGGTCACTGTGGCGCCCTCCATGCAGCAACGAAGAAAAAGGTCTATATTACGCTACAAAGCCTTGTAATAAACTGCCAGCACATTTTCTGTTATTTCCCAGACTTATTTCCCTATATATTATTTCTTATACATTATATTATTTCAAACTACTAAAATGTCAGTAAAAGTCACTTTGTTAAACAGTAGAGTTGAATTTTCAATATCAAAAGTCGACAGAGCAGAGATCAACATCCCACAATGCAATTCACGACCGTAAATAAACGGAAAACACACAAAATACCAAAACTGTTAATTACCAGATATGTTTTTACAGTGTATAGTTAACCAAACAAACAAAACAAGCACTACCATTAATTAAAATGTCACTTCATTCTTTATATACTTATTTATATTATATTTAATTCATTCATTTATTTTCTTTTCGGCTTAGTGCCGTTATTAATCAGGGGTCGCCACAGCGAAATGAACCGCCAACTTATCCAGTATATGTTTTACGCAGCAGAAGCCCTTCCAGCTGCAACCCATCACTGGGAAACACCCAGTTTAGCTTACCCAATTCACCTATAGCGCATGTGTGTGGACTGTTGGGGAAACCGGAGCACCCGGAGGAAACCCACCCCACGCAAACACGGGGAGAACATGCAAACTCCACACAGAAATGCCAACTGACCCAGCCGAGGCTCGAACCAGCGACCTTCTTGCTGTGAGGCGACAGAACTACCCACTGCGCCACCCATTATATTTTATTTTATTATATTATTATATACTTATACTTATATTTGTATAGTGTAAATTGCTTTTGAAGCGTTTTGTAAAAGATGCTTTTTGCTGTGTGTGTGTGTGTGTGTGTGTGTGTGTGTGTGTGTGTGTGTG
>CAIGQV010016663.1:3034217-3045418 GCA_903798115.1 Danio jaintianensis | reverse complement strand
AAAAAAAAAACTACATAAAAATAGTAATAAAATAAACCTCCTCAAAGAGCAGAGAAAGCATCATTTTCTTTGAATAATTTCTGATGATATTTGAATGATATGGCAATTTGTCATTTACAGTTGAAGTCAGAATTATTAGCCCTCCTGTATATTTTTTATATCCCCAATTTCTGTTTAACAGAAAGAAGATTTTTTTCAACACATTTCTAAACATAATAGTTTTAATAACTCATTTCTAATAACTGATTTCTTTTATTTTTGCCATGATGACAGTAAATAATATTTGACTAGATATTTTTTAAAATACTACACTGTAGAAAAAAAACAACAAAGTTGACTCAACTTAAAATTGTAAGGTAACAAACATTTTTGAGTTTACTCAACTTTTAACCCAATTACTGCACTTGACTTGATTTAAGTTGAGTAAACTCAAAAATGCCCTGAAGTTTGTTGCCTTAAAATTTTAAGTTGAGTCAACTTTTTTTTTTACAGTGTAATATTCAGCTTAAAGTGACATTTAAAGGCTTAACTAGGTTAATTAGGCAAGTTAGGGTAATTAGGCAAGTCATTGAATAACAGTGGTTTGTTCTGTAGACAATTGAAAATAATATTGCTTAAGGGGATAATAATATTGACCTTAAAATGGTTTTAAAAAAATTAAAAACTGCTTTTATTCTAGCCGAAATAAAACAAATCAGACTTTCTCCAGAAGAAAAAGCTCAGCTTGAGGGTTTTCATTGCAACTGTATATTAATATTCGTAACCACAGCCCTCTTACCTTTAGTTTGCTATGAGGTAATGATGCACAAACAGAAAGCCTTGCCGCCTACTCAATATTCCATTTCAGTCGGAAGTACATCTTTTTTTTATTATTATGCCAAGAGGTATACAAATTACATTGAAACATACAAATAGAGAGGGGAAAACAAAGAACAGAGATGAAAAAACAAACAAAAACCACGTGTGTGTGTGCATGTAAAGGTACTGGGTGGACAAGTCAAAGTACATAAATAAGAAAGAAAAAAAAAATATATATATATATACATACAGCACTCATAACAGTAGAAATCATAATATTATAGGTCATAAATATCAAAAACTGAAGTGAATAATATAGATAGAAATAAAACAAAACCAATCAGTGGTAGGGAATGACAACAATGAAAGTAATAATGACAGTAAAAAAATGACAGCAACAACAATAATAGTTGGAAGTCAACATACTGAAATTAAAGACTCAGCAACTTCTGATTCAGTTGTTTTAAAAGAAATGTATCACCTGAAACCAAAGATTGGAGACCTTTGGAAATCCCCTGAAGATATGCAAATAAGTGTCATCCACTTTCAGGTTGCATTTATAAAAATTAGGGAAATCTGTGAGTTTCATTTTGAAACATCTGCATGGGCAAAGGTACATTTAATGAACAAACTTGAAATGAATCAACCGATTGTGGAGTTTTTGATAAAAATCTGAATCAGAATGAGCGTTATTCGCCAAGTGTTTTTTCCAGGAGCTCAGGGTGCATACTGTACATACATACATATCAACATAAGAACACAGAATAACATTTAAATAAATGGAAAATCAAGTAAACAATAAAAAACGACATTAATTTATACATTCTCGGACATCTCACCCTGCAAAAACTCTGGAGCCTAATTTTATTCGACATGCATACATTAATTACTACAAAGGAATATAAACTTACATTATTTTAATCACCATTTTGGATTGTATTAATATATATTTATTCATTATTATTTTTAGTCTTTAATTTTTCGCCAAAGTTTCCTTGAACCTGTCATCTGACTAGGCAAAATGTTTGCAAGGTCTTAAATAAATGCAAGGCCCTTGAATTGGTATTCATGCCTAACTACTGATACCAGCATATCTTTAAATATAAATATATTTTATTGAACATTTTTAGTGCAAAAACATGTCAGAAAATTACATTGAGTAAAAAGATCATGCCTATCATACATGTAATTTCAATTCTGACCCCCACATTAAAAATTATAAAAAAAATAAAATAAAATAAAATTGTAATTAAATAAACAAACAAATAAAATAATAATAATTAAAAAATAATAATAATAATAATAAATAAAATTAAATTGTAATTAAATAAACAAACAAATAAAATAATAAATAATAATAATAATAAATAAAATCAAATTGTAATTAAATAAACAAACAAATCAAATAATAATAATAAAAAAATAAATAATAATAAATAAAATTAAATTGTAATTAAATAAACAAATAAATCAAATAATAATAATAAATAAAATTCAATTGTAATTAAATAAACAAATAAAATAATAATAATAATAATAAATATAATTAAATAAACAAACAAATAAAATAATAATAATTAGAAATAATAATAAATAAAATTCAATTGTAATTAAATAAACAAATAAAATAATAATAATAAAATATAATAATAATAATAATAAATAATGACATAAAATACAAAATTATATTACAAAGAGGCATATTACATTTCTTTTGTCCAGGCTGAGTCTAACAGACAAGCTTTTAGTCTTAGAGATAGATAATCAAAGAAAGGGTCCCAGGTCCGATAAAATAGAAAAGGTTTGTTCTTCATAGCTGTGAAGAAAGCCTCAAGTAGGATTATGTTGCAGACTGCAAGCAGCAATTGATTTAAACTGGGGGGTTCTTCATTAATCCACTTTACAAGGATACATTTCTGAGCAAAGTAAACCAAAGTATGTAGAAGGTCTCTTTTCAGAAAATTATAAGTTATATCATCATTGAGACCCAGTAAGCAAGTCTTTGCTCCCAATCGAAATGTACATTTAAAGATGGCGTTGAGCTGCAGTCTAATCAAGTCCCAGAAAGGCTGCATAAGAGGACAACTCCACATACAGTGATAGAAAGATCCAATGTCCGATTTACATTTCACACACAGCTCAGACAGACCTGGATTCATTTTATGTCTAAGCTCAGGTGTAATAAACAGTCTATGTAAAAATTTTTAATTGTCTTTCCCAAGCAGAATTTGAGGCTAACACACCAAGAGGGTTGCTACATAGATCCAGCCAGGAATCATTATCAATTACACTACCCAGATCAGCTTCCCATTTACACTTAAGTGAGTCAAGGTTATCAGTTTTAATATTACAAAGTGTGTACAAAGCCCTTATTTATCAGGGCTCGCCACAGCTGAATGAACCGCCACAGAAAATAATATAACACAGATATAAAAATTGTTAAGAAAAATTACAAACAATGCAATTTGGAAACATTGCAAATGATGAAAGAAGAATTTAACATGTCTCAATCAAGAAAAAGTTTGGTGCACATTTGATGCATAAGAAGTTAAAATGCACACCTATAAATCTAATACTTCTTTACTAAGAGGAAATAGGCCTATAAACTACTGTTTATAGCAATGAGTGTATTACAAGAAGTTATATTATTAAATATTCATGTTAAAAAATAAATGAAGTTTTATTTATCTAGTAATTCCAGACAGCTTTTAGTGATATTGTCAATATTGCAATATTGTTAAAAACACAGAACTTTCAGTTGTTATATGTAAAAAGGCCTAAATACATGCAGGACCATTCAAATATTTTGCTGGTCTCCAACTATTGACAGCAGATCACTCAATGAGAGAGAGGGAGATGTGCGCTTGCGATATCTTTACTGCTCTATTCATTTAACCTAACAAATGTAATGCTTAGACCATCACTGTGCCTCTCATCATCTGTTCTCTTGCTCATTCACTCTCGTCGCCATGATTTCCAGGTATTTTAACTCATTTTTGGGGATCACGGAGCCAGAATAAATTTGCGGGAGACTCGCGGAGCTTTCGGGAGAGGTCATAAGGTTGGATGAGACGCTAGATAGGGGCGATCACTCCGCTCGCGTCACAGCAGCTCAAAACACTGGAAATACAATGTCTGCACTTAATATCATTGATATTGATTCAAGTATTGTTATTATTGCCAATATATATGGATTTAATGTTAAGACTGAAAATGCAAGTTTTCTTGATTATATATTAAGCAGATTACAATATTGGCTTAATTTTCCAAATTCTATAATTGTTATAGGTGGAGATTTTAATATTCCAATCGATAGTGCTCTTGATAAATGGCCTCCAGGTCGCCCCTCTTTACTCAATTCTAAAATTAAACAATTCATGGAGAGATTATAGATGTATTTGATGTCTGGTGATCCAAATTCCCTAATACAAAAGCTTTTACCTGGAGTAATAAAGCTGCTTCTAAATTTTCTCGATTAGACTTTTGGCTGATTTCTGATTTTTTTAAATTCTCAAAATACTACAGTTGATTTTCTTCCTACACCCCTAACTGATCATAAAGCTATCTATATAAAAAAATATATAATTTCAATAAATCCTTTAAATACCATCAGAATTATATAATCTTTTTCTTTAATGCGTGATGTATATACCCCTTCTGTTTGTTTTTGTTTTTCTTGTTTTTTTGTTGTTGTTTTCCTTTTCAAAATGTGTTTTTTTTTTCTCCAATTTTCTTTATAATATGCTGTGATTTGTATATTCAAATTATTCGCATAAAAAAACAAGTAAAAAAACAACAACAATGTCTGCACTTGCAACAAAGAGAGCATCACTCACACGAGTCGCGCCAATAAACTGTAAACAGAGGTCCCACCGCATCTGTAAATATTTTAGCTGCTGTGACGCGAGCGCAACGATCGCTCATGCCCCCACACATCATTTACCTGTGTTGTGGCTGCTGTAGGCTATGCATAATCTACAGGAGCGCACCTGTGTCTTCGGTCCTGTCAGATGTGGTGCACGCAGTCTCATTCCCATACAGCAGAAAAATTGGGTGTGTGGAACTCACCCGTGCGCGGTAAATTTGTAATCGCGCAACCATGTAGAGACAGAAATGACATGCCGTTGTGTAAATAAGATATTACATACGGCCATTTAGCGTGTTTATTAAAAGAAGTTGTGAACTGGCGCTATATATATAAAATACAATTAACTTGACTTCAAGGGGGGCTGGGAAAGCCGTTGGGAGGGCGTGGCGCCCCCCTAATATAATGGCATAGATATTTACATTAGATGTCGCCTACCCTGTTGTTGTCTATTGGAAGGAATGCGTCAATAGAGCCGCCATTTTAGTACAGGGTAGCGCTCCTTTGAAATGAATGTGGGACCAAGGTGCAGTGGAGGACTGTGGCCATCCAGAGCCAGAGATATACACATATCTATGATCGGGAGTTTCCCCGGTGGTCAGTACGCAAATATTATTTTAAATTACGAAAATTATAATTTTACATCACTTTTCTACATCGATGGATCAGTGACCGCACGGGCATTGCTGATAAAGTGTGTGTGTTTGTGTGCATGGAAATGTATTATCCTATCTCCCTGTTAAATTTGATCTAATCCGTGTCCTGAAACACACCCCCTCTCCTGCTTTCGCATCTCATTCTAACGGAGGGAGCGATTCGTTTATGAATGAATCCCCGTTTTGAACGACTCGTTCTCTTAGCCGACAATAATACAAGTTTCTGGCAGCGCAGCGTCTTGTTGTCATATTTCTTTTTCATTGTTTGCTGATTTTATTAAACGAAACTAGCATAAGCCTAGAATTCAGTGCAAGTTGATGCTACTTTGCCTTATGGTGAATGCAGTGACTGTATTATCATCAATAACGTTACTTGTTGAGCACAAAAGTTTGTAACACACAAAAAACGTAAAAAACGAAATGTAACCTATGAAATGTTCTGCCTTTGTGCTTTGTTTTCTTTGTTTGCTCGTTACTACACCCGTAAGCAGCGCTAAAGTCCAGCATCTTCACATTGGCACACTGTCTTGACTAGTGCGGTTGAATGACATTTGTACTGGGAGCACTGTACAAATGTGGCGGTGCTATTGACGCATGCTGAGGGTCCGTATGCGATATCTAGTGTATATATCTATGATACAATGGTAGGGGAAACACTGCAGTCAATGGTAACCATAGACTCTGGAAGTAAGCTACTTCTTTCAATATAAAGTTTGTGTGAATAATAAAGCATCAGTATAATGGACAGTCTAACTTCTGCCGTATCTCCTCAGGGCTCAGTCCTATGCGGAGCGTCTGCGTCTCGGTCTGGCCGTCATACACGGGGAAGCGGAGTCCGACATGGCAGACGGCAGACACTCTCCTCCATGTGTGCGCAACACCATCGGGCATCCCGGCCTGGAGCTGCCATGTAAGAGCACCACACTGCGGGCACGATGATGCTGCTGCACAAACACTACATGATATTAAGAGTTTATGGCAGGTTATAAACACAGACCAGCGGCTGATTGGGCTTCTCCCAGCACTAGCAGAAGAACACGTCATGCTCATATTTCACTGCAGAATCAAAAGAAAGTAATGGTAGGCAGTTGTTATTTTTTATTTTGTTGAGAAGTAATGATGCATTTGCAGATGCATTTATAGCAACGTCAGATTCTGGTTCGAGTCCGGGCTGGGTCAGTTGGCATTTCTGTGTGGAGTTTGCATGTTCTCCCCGTGTTGGCAGTTCATTCCGCTGTGGCGACCCCTGATGAATAAAGGGACTAAGCCGAAGGAAAATTAATGAATAAATAATGTTTTGCCTATATCCATTTCGCGGGACTACCTCGGATAATTTTAAACTTTTTGTCTACATTTAAACTGGGTTGGTTACTTAAAAAAAAGAACAATAAATAAATAAATATATATAATCCATCAGTCCATCAACATTCTTGAAGCTATCTTCAATTTTATTTATTTAATATTATTATTATTATTATTATTCGTTAATTCATTCATTTTCTTTTCAGCTTAGTCCCTTTATTTATCTGGGGTCGCCACAGCAGAATGAACCGCCAACTTATCCAGCATATGTTTTACGCAGCGGATACCCTTCCAGCTGCAACCCATCACTGGGAAACATCCATACACACTCATTCACACACATACACTACGGACAATTTAGCTTACCTAATTCCCCTTTAGCGCTAATTGAGTGTTTGGACTGTGGGAGAAACCGGAGCACCCGGAGGAAACCCACGCGAACACGGGGAGAACATGCAAACTCCACACAGAAACGCCAACTGACCCAGCCGGGGCTTGAACCAGCGACCTTCTTGCTGTGAGGCGATTGTGCTACCCACTGCGCCACCGTGCTGCTCTATTATTATTATTATTGTTATTATTATTATTTTGTTTTACAAAAGAAATGTACAGCAATAAAAATGTTTTTCTTTTTGATTTTGTGGTGAAATGTGACCTGAACATGTTTCCGTGACATTTAGCAGAGTTCATAGTGAACCTGTTAATAAAGGGGTTGGTTGCAGCACTCATTCTGGAGATCTCTTATGTAGTTCAAGTTAGGTCAGGATGTTTTATTTATTCATTTTTTTTTTTCCTTCTACCAATTATTTAGCACTGTCTCTATCCAGAGGCTCTGTCTCAAAACCTACTGAAGTAACTGAACCATCCAGACAGCACTTGCTGACAGCAGTGATCAATCATTAACACTTGTATTTACTCCCAAAACAAGCTTTGCGTTGACCTGATTTAGATCAAAACAACATCACATCAGTTTGTTTTTGGCTTGAAGCATCGCATATTAATACATCTTGAAAAACACTTATGTAGACTATTGCATTAACATTACAAAAATGATTTTCCATGACAAATGGTTTGGTTATAGTAACAATCAATAAAGGAGCTGGAAAAGTCAGTCATCTAGAATTTGAGACACAGCCATTATTTTTCACTATTTCATGTGCTGTTTGAGCCAGGTTTTAATATCACTTATATCTTACCTTGATCACTCGGTTAGTTAAAGCAACTGTATGGAACTTTTTTATTAATATTTAAGCCTTGAAATGTCAGTTTAAAATCATGAGGACTGTTATTGAGGCAAAACGTTCTTCCAATTCTCATCTCATCTCTGAGAGTATGCAAGATTGGTGAATGTGTAAGAAATTTCTTATTATATATATATATATATATATATATATATTTATATATTAGGGGTGTGATGAGATGCCTACTCCACGATACGAGATTGGGTTTACGAGAATGAGATGAGATTTTTACACTATTTTTAAGAAATCCTCAATGATGAAATATATGAATGGAAAATTCAAACTTGTAATGAATGTTATTTTACTTCTATTTTAATGAATTATACGCAGTAAAGGACATGCAAACACTGCTAAATATTTTGCTAATAGCCTATATGAATGAAAAATAGATTTTTATTGAACTAGAAAAAAAAATCACAAATTAGAAAAAAACAATTGAGGTGCTTTTTAAAAACATTGTATGGATGGTATTTTATTTCTATTTAAATGAATTCTATGTGGTAAAGGACATGCAAACACTACTAAATATTTAGATATAAACTCTACTGACTGGCTTCTCCTTTGTACAATTTCACATGAGAAATCAAACTTCTTTCCACACACTGAACTTATATAATTATATGTAATTTTCTGTATTTAATTTTTAATTTAATAAATCAATTTCACTCTCATTTAGCAAGATTTCATTTATGCCCCCGTGACTCACTCTGAGCTACTGGATGCGATCATGCGAATGTGAAGTAAGGACTGATAGGAGAGAGTTGTTTTAATGGAGTTTAATGTGCGTGTCTGTGGTTCTTTACTGACTCGCTAGGTGTGCATGTCCTGTCGCAAAATGCGGCTAAAAGTCCTTCAAGGTGTTAATAGTTTGACTACAGCGTTTACATATCTGCATTTTAAAAATGTGACTAAAATAGGAATACACCATGTCTTAATTCCATTTGTGTTTACGACGATTATGACTCATCATATCTGAAGTGCTATTCCGTTGCATGGATACAAACCATAATGTTGGACGCGGCACCCGATGAACTCCGGTAAAAAAAGCGGTTACGTCACACCTGCCCGCCCAACCGAGTGACAAGGGTTGCCAGGTGTGTGTAAAGCACTTGATTTACAGATGAAATTCAATCCTGCCTCCAATTTTCAATGCTAATTTCACCCTCACGCTCCATCATCACATCACAACTCACGAGAAATTTTCACCTCGACGAGAAATCTCGTCGCAATTTAATCTCTCGAGATCTCGTCATACGAGATCTTGTCACACCCCTAATATATATATATATATATATATATATGAGACCAGAAGTCTCGCCTGCTCATATGTGAAGAATAAAAGAATTTGCATAAGAATTTTCTGTTCTCATCTCAAGCCTAGGCAAATAACTGAGAAAGCATCAATCTGAAGCCGCATGTTTATGATGTCATCAAGTAGACCTAATAGTATTTTACAGTATTTTAAAAATACAAGACACTGAAGTATTTTGATACAATATACTATTTTGTATTTAAAACACATGTATCATAAATACTGCCCATCCCTGAGTGTACCTAATATAGAGCCTGATTGTTTTGTTTTTTTTTTGTTTTTTTTTTTGCCTACCTTCTTGACGATTTATTTCTCATCCCTACCAGGATTAAAAATGTGACAACATATTGCCAGTATTCATTATGAAAGCTGACAATGCAGGCAATAATCTTATACTATTTAAGAGAGTTTGATAGGTTTCGTGTTTCTGTGTAGCATGCAAATACATATAAATATAAAGATGGCGGTTGAGGATTTTGGTTGTAATAGTCTTATCACTGTGAAACATGCAGTTTAATCACACAAAGTGAACCAAAGGTGGCTGTAAAGTCACAAAATACACACAAGTAAAGTACATACAGTTGCTTTAATTGAAAACTTCATAGCCACACTGTGATTTTTAGCTTATTAACGTATGAGCAGGTCTCGTGTGGTTTGTGTCTTGGCCATTATACACTCGTATTGCCTGATAGGAGTTCACTTCAAGTAGATCTATGTACATTTATGGTTTTTGAACGGACTTTGACCATCCTCAAAAGAACCGCTCTTGTTTTTACTCTCAAAGTCACTGCAATTTATTGGAGCGTTGAAGAAACGTTTATTTGGAAGCTCGGGCTGAAAGTATTTGAAGGTTCAGTAAGGATTGTTGAAGTCCTCGTTTCTTGTCTGTATGTTTTTATCATTTGTGTGTGGATTTTTGTTTAACGTGATGTTTATTTATTGGTAATAGGCAAACAGCAAGCTCCGTTCCCAGGCATAGAGCTCCCAAGTATGACGGTTAACTCTTATTTGCTACCGATCACAGCAGTGAACACGCTGAAAATGGTTCCTATTGCATGCGTGCAGTGCCTGAGGTCTCTCAGTGTCTGTGATCCAAGCCCTCTGAAGTACTTGATCTTTATTATAAAAATTTATATATATATATATATATATATATATATATATATATATATATATATACTTTAACAATATGAGCATGAGCTGGTTTAACTCACTATGTATCAAGTGTCTTAAACTACTATGAACTAATGTTTCAATTAATGATTTGGAAAAATATCGGTAACAGTTTAGGTTGTCACAATTCACACCATTAGCTACTGACTTATTACCTGGCTAATATTAAGATATTAACCGTTTATTAGTAGTTATAAAGTATGATTTTTTTAAATTCTACATCCCTAATCCTACTCAATACCTAAACTCAATTTTCTAACTATTACTAAGCAGCTAATTAGTAGTTTATTGAGATAATTCTCTTAGCAGGGTGTCTGCTGGGTATTAAAAAGTCTTAAAATGTCTTACATTTACTGAAATATTGTGTTGTAGGTCTTAATTTTCCTTTGTTCATGTATAGCTACCCAATCTGGCCAACACCCATCCAATCACCAACAATCCATCTCAATAAAACTTTTTAAGAATGTACTTTTTACCTCTATTTACCATAATGCTTTAATTATTTTCCTTACAATAACATTTGTTTAAAAGTTCTTCATGTATTTACAGCTGAGGAAGCTGACCTGGACAGACTGTTGTGCATACATTTAGTTTATTATAGTTTTTAAATACTTTAAAACATTTTTCAATTTTTATTTTTAATTTTTAAGAAAGGTTATGTTGAAAAAAAGTGAGCTTGCTTGTTTTGACACAATATTTAAAATATTTTGCTCAGAATTAACTAAAATATTATTTTTTTAAATTATTAAATTATTATTATTGTATTATTACATTTATTAAAAAGTTTGATAGGGCAAATAAAAATCTTTTCCAGCTAGGCCATACAAAAACCTCCTTAGCGTTTAGCCCTGTAT
>CAIGQV010016663.1:3006501-3024333 GCA_903798115.1 Danio jaintianensis | reverse complement strand
TTGTGTATTTGTTGTTCATTTTTGTATTTGTCTGTTCGTTTGTTTGTCCATTTTGTTTTTGTAAATTTTTCCATTTGTTTGTGTATTTGCTTTTTTGTGTATTTTCTGTTCATTTGTGTTTTTGTCTGTCCGTTTGTATTTGTCCCTTTTTGTCTATTTGTCCATTTATTTGTGTATTTCTTAATTTGAGTATTTTTATGTAGATTTGGTTTTAAATAATTGTTATTTTAAAATGATCATATCAATTAATGTATATTATACAGTTTAGTTTCTAAGGTAATTCCTTGTTATTAGTTGAATTTGTCTATCAGTGTATATACTGTGATTAACAACCTCCAGGATGTACTTTATTCCTTACTTAAGTTTTAGTGTCTAAACAGTTGTATGTATACTTTTAGAACTTTTATATAAATATTACATATAAGAAAGGCTCTAACCAACTCATACTATGACCATGTCGATTAATACCTTCCTAATCCTGACAAAAAATTTTGAAATGGACTTACAAACAAAAGTGTTAAAAGGCACAATTTTTTCTTAGAACAGACTGGATGGCCATCATCAGTTACTTACCTTCATGTACACAAAGGCTTAAAATTCATCATCAAATACTGTAAATTGAAATAATAAAAGCATTGTATGTGCACAAATGTAAGTTCATGAAATCTCTCTGGTCTTTCAGGTGGTGGTGACCAACACCGTCCCTCACGAGGTGCAGAAACTGCAGTGTCCTAAAATCAAGACAGTGGATGTGAGCATGATCCTGGCTGAAGCCATCAGACGCATTCACAACGGAGAGTCCATGGCCTACCTGTTCCGCAATATCACAGTGGACGACTAAACCACACACACATTCAATAGTGATAAATTTGAGATTAGGGAAGAGATGTGCCAATGCAGTTCCCCAAACACCACAGTCACCTTCATTCATCACAGAAAATTGACATCAGCTCCTCTTGCCAAATCGATCAATTTGAAACTAAATAAACGAACAGATACTCAAAACACAGTTCACACACAAAGCCTATTTTTCTTTCTCTTCTCTTTTTATTTTTTGAACAACACATGCAATTATATTCAAATGCAAACTATTTAAATTATGCAAGAGTCCAGTTACATTCCTTTTTTAACATCTGTTCTGCCATAAAAATGTTCAGTTTTAAAATGACTTCCCTGAAAACGGGTGATTCCACTACTTTGATGTAGGGTTGTCAAAAGTATTGACTTCGGTACTAGTCGGTACCGGAATTTTAAAAGCATCCACTTCCCGTTAACATTTATGTTATAAATAGTGGGAATATCCAAAATTTTGCGCACGTGAATTTGGTTTTATGCATGTGAATTTGGCTACGCATGTGTACATTGTGTCTTTTTCGTGAATAATTTTTGAGACTTATCTGACTCCAAACATTTGAGCGTGTTCTTATACACCGCTGATTGGCTATTGTGTTCATGTGCTCAACAGGTCGTCGATTCACTACTCTTTACCTCTGTTCACCAATGTTCATTGCAAACACCGATACACGGACACTGGAGTGTTTCAAAGCCATGTAGATCAGTCAATCCATCAGCAAATTGCTTGTATGTCAGCTAATAGACAGATCAACTGATCTGCGTAGCTTTGAAATGCTCCAGTGTCCGTGTATCTGTATTTGCACTCGGTGAAGAGTGGTAAACTGATGACCTTCACGACCAATCACAGTCATTTCTGTGGAGCACGCGAACACAATAGCCAATCAGCGATGTTTAAGCATGTGCTCAATATGGCTTAAATGTTTGCGGGAAATAAACGTATCGAACTCGATACTTTTGACAACACTACTTTGATGTTTCTTATAGCATCTTATGAAATACTTGAGATGAAGAAAAATCCTTTCATTTATTCTTTAATGTAGCGGTTCTCAATCCTTGTCCTCGCGCCCCACTGCTCTGCGCTTTTTTTTTTTTGCATGTCTCTCGTTTAACGCCGATTTCGATAACCAGCACATCAGAAGAGGGCTCCAAGATAGAACTGTGATGAGATTGACATGTTCCCTACGTAGTGTTCACTGCTCTAAGTACTGCACATGAGAAATCATCTGAATTTTGTTTACTACTTTAACAAAAAAAAAAGATTTGCGCTACATTTGTAATTGTAACATTTTCAATTATTACAGTAGTATTAACTGTAATCATGTGATTAGTATATACAGTTGAAGTCAAAATGATTAGCCCTCCTGTCCTCATTTATTTATTTTTTTTATATTTCCAAAATAAAGTTAAACAGATTAAGGAATTTTTCACAGTATTTCCTATAATATTTTTATATCTTTTTTCTTCTGGAGAAAGTCTGATTTGTTTCATTTCGGCTAGAATAAAAGCAGTTTTTTCAATTTTTTAAAACCATTTTAAGGTCAATATTGTTAGCCTCCTTAAGCAATATATATATATATATATTTTTTTTTTTTTGATTGTCTACAGAACAAACCATCGTTATACAATGACAATACAATTACCTTAACTTGCCTAATTAACCTAGTTAAGCCTTTAAATGTCACTTTAAGCTGAATACTAGTATCCTAAAAAATATCTATTCAAATATTATGTGCTGTCATCATGGCAAAGATCAATCAGTTATTAGAAATGAGTTATTTAAAACTATTTTGATTAGAAATGTGTTGAAAAAAATCTTATTTTCTTTAAACAAATTGGAGTAAAAAAATATACAGGGGGTGCTAATAATTCAGACTTCAACTGTAAGTCATGTTTTGTGCACATTACCCTTTGAATTGAACTTCGCAGGGCGCTTATGGGCAAATGGAACAAACCTATGAAGCAGTGAGAGAAACACACAAAATATGTATAGCGGGGGCCCGCAAGGACCAGGATTAAGAACCGCTGCATTTATATTGGTCCAGACCAGTATGACTTTATTTTTCTTCTGTGAAACACACAAGGCAAAGAGTCTCTGTTTGCTAATATTAGTCAGAAATCTGAATTTTCTTCTCAAATTAAATTTGTATTGAGGCCCATTTCCACCTCTGGATAGCAACTTTAAAAAAGTATTAATGAAATTTAAAAAATGCGTCACTGTGGCTCAGTGGTTAGCACTGTCGCCTCACAGCAAGAATTTCGCTGATTCGAGTCCCGGCTGGGTCAGTTGGCATTTCTGTGTGGAGTTTGCATGTTCTCACTGTGGTGGCGTGGGTTTCCTCCGGGTGCTCCGGTTTCCCCCACAGTCCGAACACGTGCGCTATAGGTAAATTGGATTAACTAAATTGTCCGTAATGTATGAGTTTGTGTGTGAATGTGAGTGTGTATGGGTGTTTCCCAGTACTGGGTTGCGGCTGGAAGGGCATCCGCTACGCAAACATATGCCGGAATAGTTGGTGGTTCATTCCGCTGTGGTGACCTCTGAAATAGAGCCGAAGGAAAATGAATGAATAAATGAACTAATGCAGTGTTTCTCTACCACGTTCCTGGAGAACCACCAGCACTGCATGTTTTGGATGTCTCCTTTGTCTGTCACACCCATTACTGGTCTTTCAGTCTCTGCTAATGAGCTGATGATCTTAATCAGGTGTGTTTGGTTAAGGAGACATGAAATATGTGCAGAGCTGGTGGTCCTCCAGGAATGTGGTTGAGAAACCTTGAACTAATGGACCATTATTTTAAAGTTCCGATTTTCATTTACGGTTAAATCTTTAACATTTTAAAGTGTCGCATGTTAGGGAAACAAACCTTGTTTATGATACAGTAAATGCTGGTTGATTTGCATCATAAATGTTTTCTTTGATACATACAACAACAACAAAAAGCTGTAAATGAACCATGTACTGTGAATAACTCTCATAAATCATCCAACAAAACAGAGGGAACAAAACTCATCTATGTGTCTGATCTGTCGCTCGTTTTCAGTGTTTGTTTTTTAACATTTCGTGTGCTGTTACTGACATCTGGTGAAGAAGATAAGACTTCTTAAAGCTTCTCTTACTTAAAAATGTGTCTCGTTTCTAGTCCAAATATCTGAAAATTCTTATATCAAGAAGCATTTTCTAGACAAGCACAAAATAGTGTCTCGTTTTCAGAAATAATGAGTCAAAATTAAGTGTTTGTTTTTCTTAAAACAAGCTAAATAATCTGCCAACAGGCATAAGCAAAATATCGTTTTAACTTTGAAATAAGATCATGTTTGCTTACCCCATTGGCAGAAGATTTTGCTTGTTTTAAAGAAAAACTCAAGAAAAACTTTGACTCATTATTTCTGAAAACAAGACAATATTTTCTACTTGTCTAGAAAATGCTTCTTTATTTAAGAGTTTTTAGATATTTGGACTAGAAACAAGACAAAAAAAATCTAAGTAAGAAAAGCATTTTTTTTTTTTTCATTGTACACTACCTGACAAAATCTTGTCGTCTATCCAAGTTTTAGGAACAGCAAATAATAACTTGACTTCTAGTTGACCATTTGATATCAGAAGTGGCTTATATGAAAGGCAAAGATACGCTTATTTTACCCAAATAAAATATGATCATATCTTGATTATTAATTATTTCATTAGGACAGTAAGGTCTGACTTTGCTTAGACAAAAGTTTTGTCACTTAACAGAAATAATGTACAGTATAGAATATAAAGTCATGGTGCAGTGGAAAAAGAATGAATATTATGTATGACTCCCATGAGCTTGGAGGACTGCATCCAGACATCTCTGCAATGACTCAAATCACTTAAGTCATCTGGAATGGCAAAGAAAGCGTTCTTGCAGGACTCCCAGAGTTCATCAAGATTCTTTGGATTCATCTTTAGTGCCTCCTCCTTCATTTTACCCCAGACATGCTCAATAATGTTCATGTCTGGTGACTGGGCTGGCCAATCCTGGAAGTATGAAGTATGAGAAGGAGCGCTATTCTGCTGAAGAATTTGCCCTCTTCTGTGGTTTGTAATGTAATGGGCTGCACAAATGTCTTGATACCTCAGGCTGTTGATGTTGCCATCCACTCTGCAGATCTCTTGCACACCCCATACTGAATGTAACCCCAAACCATGATTTTTCCTTCACCAAACTTGACTGATTTCTGTGAGAATCTTGGGTCCATGCGGGTTCCAATAGGTCTTCTGCAGTATTTGTGATGATTGGGATGCAGTTCCACAGATGATTCATCAGAAAAATCTACCTTCTGCCACTTTTCAATGATCAACTAGAAGTCGAGTTATTATTTGTTGCTCTTGCAACTGGCATCGATGACAAGACTTTTGTCAGGTAGAGTATATACCTGTATCATTATACTAAATACACGATACTGTGATCTCATTCACCCAAACAGAAGAAACCGCTGTAAATGCGAGGTTATAAGCGTTTATGTGCAGTATTTAGATGCGCATAAGTCGCTGTTCCTCATCTGTGTGAAACGCCACCACCATGCCAGTTTTCCACGTCTCTTTGTGCTTCTCAATTTACGTCAGTTTCCCAGTGCCTCACTACGGCAAGCTCGTGTATTTCTGCTGTAGTGCAAATATGCTCAGAATTGACAGAGAACGTGGTTTTTCTTGGCTAAAATGTATCTGCTGTTGCTTTGCGATCTTATTTTTGTAAATAAACGGGGGATTTTGCTTCATGCTGCGCTGTTGAATCTTTATTGGCAATAAACAGTGAACGATGTCTGTACAGAATCTGCCATCAGGAAGTGATGTCATCGTCAGTGGTCTTCGGTTTTAAAGGACGAGTCGGTCGAAGACCCTTTTCTTGCTCTAAACTCCTCAGGTTTAATCATGACACTGAGGAGCTTAGACCAAGTCAAGGGACCCAAACTAATACAGCTGGCCAGATAAATAATATTTCTGGGTCGCATTTTGCAGCAAAATAACTTTTTTTTGTTAATTTTTAAAAAAGTTAATTTATCACTTTTTATTATCACAACTTTTATAGATTCATTGATGCATATTTATATATCAACATCTCAAAAAAAGTGTTCATTTTCCACAATCTAAAATCTAAAAATAACTAAATTGTTAAAGTCATGGAAATTATTGCATATTGCTATTAATAAAGCATTAGTTTGTTTTATTTTTGATTTTACTCATTGATGGTTAGTAATATTCAATTTTATATAGAAATTTTTTTCATTCATTATTTAAAAAGTCCAAAAATTAACAGTTAACTAATATAATATACACATGTATAGAATTATTTACATTTTATTTTACATCACTCTAAAAAATTATGTGTTATTTCAAGCCAATTATGGATGTGATAGGGACTAACCCAACTGCTGGGTTAATTTATTTAAATTAAATTAATAGGAACATATTTAACCCAATGTTTTTCCCATATTTTACCCAATTTGGGTTTAAATAACCCAGCATCTTTTTTATTTTTTTTATTTTGCACTCTAAAAATCAACCCATTTCTGGGTGTAATAGGGACTAACCCAACTGCTGGGTTAATTTTTTTTATTAAATTAATACGACAAATTTAACCCAATGTTTGTGTAAGTCTATATTTTTCCCCAATTTGGGTTTAAATAACCCAGCATTTTTTATTTATTTTTATTTATTAATTTTTTATTTTACACTCTAAAAATGCTGGGTTATTTCAATGCATTTCTGGGTGTAATAAGGACTAACCCAACTGCTGGGTTATTTTTATTTTTTATTAATAGCACCAAATTTAACCCAATGTTTGGGTCAGTCCGTATTTTTACCCAGTTTGGGTTGAAATAACCCAGCATTTTTTGTTGTTATTATTTTTTTTATTATTATACACTATGAAAAATGCTGGGTTATTTCAACCCAATTATGGGTGTAATAGGGACTAACCCAACTGCTGCGCAAATTTTTTAAATTAAATAGGAACAAATTGAACCCATTGTTTGGGTCAGTCCATATTTTACCCAATTTGGGTTTAAATAACCCAGCATTTATTTATTTATTTATAAAAAAAATTATTTTACACTTTAAAAAATGCTAGGTTATTTCAATTAAATTCCGGGTTTAATAGGGACTAACTTAACTGCTGGGTAAATGTTTTTAAATTAAATTAATAGGACCAAATTTAACCCAACCTTTGGGTTAGTCAATATTTTACCCAATTTGAGTTTAAATAACCCAACATTTCTTATTTTTATTTTGTGATTACTGCAAATGATCTCAATGGCAAACATCCCAAAGTCTACGTTTTCTTAAAGTAAAGTTGAAAATATAATCATCTTTTAGATTTGAAAGAAAGAAAAGCATATAAATTATATTTTAATACGTAATATAATACATACTTCTGTCATCTGCTGGTCCTCGTGTTTTAACAAACCTCCATGACTGACTTCTGTGGATCATGAAAGGAGATGTATTACAAATGTCTTGTTTTCTCTTTGTGTATTCCTGATTTGTGTAGAGAAAGTCATTGGCTTTAAAATGCTCTGCTAATGAAAATTGTACTGAACAATAGTTCGTTTTAATGTTTCATAGAAAGAAGTAATGAAAAACAAAGACATTTTTGACATTTCACACATAAGTTCTAAAGAAATTAATCAAATGCAAGAATATGCAGATTGTAAAGCCACACATTACAGCAAAGGTCATTTACTGCCACGCTATCAAGACAAATCTTTACGTTTCTTAAAAAGAACGATCGTTTAATGAGCATTTAGCAAACACAAGTCATACCTGCGGGTGTTTTGTTTCCAGCGCTGTGTTATCTGTGTGTGATCCGCAGACAGCTGTGTGTTTAAACCCGGCTCAAAGAGGAACTGGACACACAGAGTTTGCAGGTCACTTCCCGCTTTTGTCCTCAGGAAACAATACACCGTGTATCTACTGTTGGCCTGAAAGGGGAAATACTCACCGTTTGTGTGTATAAAGGGTCAGCTGTGTGTTTAGTGCATAGATGCTTTTGGAAACGTTGTTACAGAGACCTGCATGACTTGCTTTTCTTCTGTAAAATGCAAAGAGACGTTGATTGTAAAATGAAAGCGCATGATTTGTGATTGAAAGCTACAAAACAAGCACCATAAATGTAGTCCTTTTGACGTGTGCTTTTAGATTAATTTGTGCTTTTGTGAAGTCATGTGTATGGATGTACACTTAAAAATTTATGTTTGCTGTTTAGCTCATTTAAAATGAGCTGAAGCAACACAATTCTTGAAGTTTTTTGGGGACAACTTAATTCTGTTATGTTCAGTCCACTTAAATTTGTAAAAATTAACACGTTAACTTAATTCCTTCATGTCGTCCCAACACAAATCGCTTGTGTTGAACTAATATCTGTGTGTTCAATCCACTTAAATGTGTAAAATGATTAAGTTAACTTCATTGATTTGTGTTGGGACAACATTTTACAGTGTATGTGTGTGAGGAACATTATTTGTCATTTTTATGTAGGGTGCTTTATGCTTTTTTTTGCGATCATTTACACAATGATGGCATTTTGTTGGCCTAAAACTGGTCTTTTTCACTTCAAGTTTTTTTTTTTTTTGCTTTATTAACAAGAACCAGTTTCATTACACAACAAAATCACTTCACATTCCTTAACAAGAAGGCTTAATTGAGAAAAGAAAAATTAAATATGTGAAGTTTATTCATAAACTAATTTCGAGAGGAGCACGTGCTTATGATTGATAGCAGCTGGTCCCGCATTAGCTAATGCATGATCCACCAATCAGATGATTCCTAAATCACTATAAATAACCAGAGTATCTTACCTTAGCCATCTTCGTCTTGAAGAATCCCCCCTTCCACCCCTACTCCTCCCCTTTCCTCGACAGGGCAGCACGGAGGCCCAGTGGTTAGCACTGTTGCCTCACAGCAAGAATGTCACTTGCTCAAGCCTTTACCTTGCCAAGTTGACATTTCTGTGTGGAGTTTGCATGTTCTCCCCGTGTTTGCGTGGGTTTTCCCCGGGCTCTCTGGTTTCCTCCCACAGACCAAAAACATGTAACATAAGTAAATTGACCAACCAAATCGACACCATAGACGAGCGATTATTCAGCAATTCTCTCCATAATTATTCATAATTCGAATTCACCTTTATCAAGCAGGGGAGTTCTTGAGACCTACCTGAGCTCAAACTCCCCTCTCGCCCTGCAACGGGAGGGAGCCCCGGGCTCGAGGATCTCATGAGCTCAGGGCTCTCTCACGCTTTATAATCAATCATCAGCTAAGGGCGAACTCTTGAAAAGAAAATAAGAAGGAAAAGAGGAGAGGAATTATCAGTTTACAGACATCTTTCCAAATTTAGTTATTACCAAAAGTTATTACAAGTTTGACTGAATAATTGTTACTTAAAATACTGTGTGGATTATTAGAATAAATAAGTACATTTTACTTAAAAAACAGGTTTGACAAACTTAAAACTACAAGTTAAAAATTGATCAAATTAAGTTGATGTTACTTGAAAGTGTAAGCTGAGAACATGCAAAGTCTAATAGGACAAACTAAAATAAAATGAGTTTGAGATACTCAAAAGTCTGACGCAAATAGTTGCCTCAATTTTCTTAAGTAAAACATACACAGTATTTTTTACAGTGTACAAACATTTTATGCAAAAACGTTAAAGGAGGAGCATATATTAACCGTTTTAATAGCTTTTCTATTGTTAGACTTATAATTCACTTTAATATACATATAATTTCATAACTTAAAATAGCATTCATAACTTTTTGGTTTTAATGACCTAAGTGCAAGGTCTAAAGGCCAAGGCACACCAAGTTGATGACAAAGAACTCAACAAAAACCAGCTTTTGTACCAGTAAACCAGTCACAGTAAAAAAAAAGAGCTTTTGCTGCTTGTTCAAACTACATATTTAAAATGAGTTGACACAACACAATTCTTGAGTTATTTTGGGGGGACAACTTAATTTTGTTTATGTTCAATCCACTTAAATTTGTAAAAATGGTTAAGCTAACTTTGTTTTAAACTTGTTAAAATTGTTTTTTTTACTTCAAATTATTGAGCTCTGTTTTAATGATCTTAGAGCATGGTCTACACTAAAAAATGCTGGGTTCCACACAATGAATTTGTGTTTGGTCAACATGCAAAAATTAAGTTAACTTATTAGCTTTTACAAATGTAAGTGGGCTGAAAATAAAAGTTGTCCCCCCCCCAAAAAAAAATTATAATTGTGTTGTTTCAGCTCATTTTAAATAAGTAGTCTAAACAAATGGCAAACATAATTTTTTTTGAGTGTAAAGATTAATTTATATTTCTGCGTCAAGCGCACACGTATGCTCCGGCGCAGCCTTCGCGCGGTCGCATAGCCCTCGCCATTGCTGACATTGACGCTGATGTGCACCTCTCGAAAAATGTAACTACACGTCGCAACGACACATAGTGCAAGCTCTGTGATTGGTCGGCTTGGTAGCGGTGATGGGTGTGGGCGGTGCTGAGAGCCGCGAGTCCGATGGAGTGATTGTTTACTTGTGGAGTCCCATGAAGGAGCTCCAGATGGAAACTTTTGTTTTGTGTTTACCTTATGATTAAAGTTGTTGCACGTCTGCCCGATCCCGCCTCTGAATGAGCGAGTTTCAGCTACTTGTAGCGTTCAGAAAAAACAGCTTAAAGGCTGAGGCACACCAAGCAGATGCTAAAGAACTAGCGCCAACAAAAACCAACTGCATTCAAAAAATTTATTTTACTGCTTGTTCTACTTATTTAAAATGAGCTGAAACAACACAATTCGTAAGTTTTTTGGAGGTGACAACTTACAACTAACTAAAGTTAACATAATCGATTTGTGTTGGGACAACATGAAGGAATTGTGTGGAACCCTGCATTTTTTACAGTGTGTGTTGTCACTTTGTTGTCAAATTAAAGCAAAATCTTCCCGTCAGAACTGATCAGTTTTTGATTATCAGTACACGCTCAGAAATAAAGGTACAAAAGCTGTCACTGGAGCAGTATCTTTTTTAAAAGGTACACTTTCATACCTATAAGGTCCACATTTGTACCTTAAAGGTACACCTAAAAAGTACAAATGTGTACTTCATAGTACCTTAAAGGTACAAAAGTATACCCTTACTTACTTACTCCTAGGGCCATTTATATTGAAGTTGATATTTAGTGGCACCATATTGGTGTTTTGTAACATCAAGTTTTTATGAGATGGATTGTTATTCCAACGCTCAACCCCCAACCTGGAGGACCAGGACATAAACACATACACTACGGCCAATTTAGTTAATCCAATTCACCTATAGCGCATGTCTTTGGACTGTGGGGGAAACCGAGCACCCGGAGGAAACCCACACGAACACAGGGAGAACATGCAAACTCCACACAGAAATTCCAACTAACCCTGCCGGGGCTCGAACCAGCAACCTTCTTGCTGTGAGGCGACAGCGCTACCCACTGCGCCACCGTGTTGCCACAAAAGTATACCCTACAGGTAGATAAATGTTCCTTTAAGGTACCAATGTTCACCTATAAGGTACAAATAAATAATAACCTTTTGAAAAGGTGCCGCCCCAGTGACAGCTTTTGTACCTTTAATTGTGTAGCATAGAGATGGATGATCCACTCACACAGAAGTCACTCTCAAATATCTAGTTTCCCACTGAGTAGTACAGTATGGTACTGTACATTGTGGTTTGGGTCAACCTGATCAGACTTGTGTTTTCACTGCCAAAAGTACCCTTTACTTGGTAGACATGGTGTACGCCGGAAAATCGTGATCAATGTCATTCTCTACTCAAAGAAGAAAACTACATGGGCTGTTCACATATCATGGTCTTTTGTGTGCTCTAGTTCACAGTTTCAAATGTAGATGTGCAGGAAGTGTGCACAAATAGAGAGAGGAAGCTTTATTTGAGCTCTGGTTGACCATGGTTCATTGCTGCGTATCATCATTGTATTAGTATTAGTTGTGTTGTGTATTTAAAAAATGGTGCTTCCTGTCTTTTCAGTGCCCTTGTTGCAAGTGCAAGTGATGATTCTCTGCAAACTGGAAATGGATGTGTTGACATTTATTTTCATAAATGAACAAAATGAAATGAATGAGCAAAAGAGAAATCTAAATCAAATCAATATTTGGTGTGACCTTTCTTCTAGGTACACTTGTACACTGTTTTTGAAAGAACTCGGCTGGTATGTTGTTCCAAACATCTTGGAGAACTAACCACAGATCTTCTGTGGATGTAGGCTTTCTCACATCCTTCTGTCTCTTCATGTCATCCCAGACACACTCAATAAGGTTGAAATCAGGGCTCTGTGACAGTTCTTAATGACTTTGGTTGTATGTTTGGGGTCGTTGTTCTGCTGCAGAATAAATTTGGGGCCAATCATACTCCTCCCTGATGGTATTGCATGATGGATTAAGGCTGATTTCTACTTCTGTGTTGAGTGCACGCGGATGGTCCGGCGGTGGACCCCTCGCCGTGGCTGATGCGCACCTCTCTAAAAAAAGTAACTACATGTTACGACCATGCGCAGTGCAAGCTCTGTGATTGGTTGGCCTGGTAGCGGTGATGAGTGTGGGTGGGGCCGAGAGCCACAGGAGAGCAGCGAGCCCAATTGTCGAGTCCCGGGGAGGAGCTCCATATGGAAACTTTGTTTTGTGTTTACCTTATGATTAAAGGTGTTACAGGTCCAACAGTTCCCGCATCTGAATGAGTTTGAACAAGTTTGAGCTACTTGTACAGTAAGATAACGTTACAGGAATAACAAAACAACTGCGAAGAAACTCGACACAGAGGAACATAAAAACCCACTGCCAGCTAGCGTTTCGCAAGTGTCAATCTGCACCTGTTTGGTATAATTGGTTGATCATACGCCTGACTGTAATCCTACAAAATCCCTGAAGCCACGGTCACACTAGAGTTTGTCCTGGTGAAGTTCTGTCATACGGCGCTGTGAAAATGGGCAGGATTAAACAAGATGATTAGACATTAAAAAAACAAGCGATTGCTCCATATTTTACATTTCTATACAGAGAGGTCATGTTTTGATCTTTTATTGGTCTCACGCAATCACGTGATTTCACAGGTCAGAGTTCACCAAGCTTCAACTTTCGAATGCAACGACATGCAAAACTTGTTGCATGAGCTTGCGTTTTTGGTCTATTGCATTCGCATGCGTATGAATGGAAGTCTATGGGGTAGGGTTGCACGATACTGGAATTCTGTACCAATCGATACTGAAATTTTTAAAACGTAATTTCCCGCTAACATTTGAGCGCTACTGAGCACGTTCTTAAACAGCACTGATTTGCCGTTGTGTTCACATGCTCTACAAAAAATGACTGTGATTGGCCATGAAGCTCATCAGTTCACCAAACTCACCGATGTTTACTGAGTGTAACCACAGATACAGGGACACTGGAGCGTTTTAAAGCCGCGATTCATCAGCGGATCGCTTGTATGTCAGCTTATAGACAAAACCAGCTGATCGACGTGACTTAACCATTTTTTTATTTTACAGTATGACAATTTTTACAGCACTTTTACTGTAATTTATTTACATTTTACACCGGCAGTACAAACCCTTTATTTTTGTAGTATTTCGAGATCATGTACGACAGTATTTTCACCATTCATTGTTATTATATATATTTTCATTCATCGATCTATTTTAAACACATTTTGTGATACATGTTAAAAAAAACATTTCCCATTAGCTGTCTCATTTTTGTCTTCAACTACAGTAGCAGTACTTGATTTCTTTGATTACAGTAGAATACAGCAAATTTCTAATATGCGGTATATTACTGTAGAAAGATTTAAAATGACCCACAATGCAGTGCATATTACAGTACTGAACTGTAAAGAATGTATGTGGTATTTTACTGGCCGTTTTTGCAGTAAATAACTGTAAAAATGCGGCAAAGTCTAACTGTAGTTTATGTAATACATGTTCATGTAGTTATGTTTAGTATTATTTTTTATCTTTCTACGTAGATTGCTAGGCGACCATCAAGCGTTTTCTCAGAGGATGACAAGCTGACAAAACATTGCTGAAACTCTGATACAAGTTTTATATATGGAGAAAATGAAAATGCACTGCAGTGTTTGGGTGTTTTGTTTTCGTCTGAGGTAATTAGTCTACCGAAATGTGTATATTTCATATAAAGTATGAAGCTGATCAGTTCTTGTCATGTGACTCGTGGTGAGCTCTCGGCATTCTGAAAAGTTTCGATGTTTTCAACTAGATGCGCCTGGAAGGTGCGAGCACGTTGCACCGCATGCGTGTCATTCCCTCCATTGGAAATAACGAACTTGCATGCGGAAAAAATGTGATATGTGAACATCATTTGCGATCTCCAGCAGTTGATCTTCTTGCACAGACATGCTGGATTCACCTGATTTGTTGACAAATGGGTTGCGGATCCATTCCTTGGCAATTTGTGTGTCCTTCACTGGGCCTTTTCCCCTTCGCAAACAAACTTTCCAAAGACAACTGTTTCTTACTCATTTTGCTGCTTGTGGGTTAAATTTTAGCGCTCAAGTGACCGAGATGTAACCGAGAGAATACGGTCTTTTTTCAAAATAAAAGATTTTTCAAAATAAAATATCGTTCAGGCTCAGATAATAAATACAACGGAAATAATAAACGATTTCCTGTGCAGCCCGGTACCTACTGATTGGACCTACAACTACCGGGGGTTGGGGACCACTGCTGTAAAATATTTATTATGTAAACAAAACCAACAAGCATACAATCTAACATATTTTTCAGTGTAATTCTGCATTTGGACAGCATGTACACTGTTTAATAAATTTTTTTATTAAATTTTAAATGACTTTTTTTTTTTCCTGCTAAATTTTTTAGTTGAATCAAGTGAACGTTTTAAGTCATCTCAACTTGCGTCAATCAAACTAACTAAAAATATTAAGTTAAACTTTTTAGAACTTAAACAAAAAATTGTTGAAAACTGAATAACATTAAAATAAGTTAAAGTAACATTTGTTGTCATGACTTTTTGTCATTTCATATTTTTTAGTGTAGACTTGAATGCAGACTTAATGACAATTAAAATGCTTAAAGAAAGAAAAAAAAACGTTAATCAAAGTTTGCCCTAAGACAAGAATAGGTATTATTACGCATTTCGATTCTTAGGACAACTTTGATGAAAGTGTGTATTTTGATAACGTGTGTATTTAATATTCTGTATTCAAGCATAAGGCAGCAGATGTGACTGTTATCTCTGCAGAGCTGTGCATTCAACATCTATAAAACATTTCCACTTAATAGATCATTAACTGGGGGTTTTAGGAACTCTTTGAGATCCTGTTGGCTACATGAGACAATAGGCTTTTGTTCTGCAAACACATATTTCCTCTTTACTGTTAACTATTCAATGCATATTAGTGAAGTGAGGAACTCCAGGTCAGTCCATGCACCACAAGATGGCAATATCTGACACATTTTTACTGTATTGCATGTGTAGCAGTTGATTTTGTGCAGCATTTATAGTCACTGTCTTGATTTAGGACTGATAAAGAGAAATTTATGAGAAGAATTTAATGATCTTTGCCTATATATACCACATTGATTATTTTAACATTTTATATATATATATATGGGATGCACGGTGGCGCAGTGGGTAGCACTTTTGCCTCACAGCAAGAAGGTCACTGGTTTGAGCCTCGGCTGGGTCAGTTGGCGTTTCTGTGTGGAGTTTGCATGTTCTCCCCGTGTTCGCGTGGGTTTCCTCCAGGTGCTCCGGTTTCCCCCACAAGTCCAAAGACATGTGGTATAGGTGAATTGGGTAAGCTAAATTGACCGTAGTTTATGTGTGTGAATGAGTGTGTATGGATGTTTCCCAGTGATGGGTTGCAGCTGGAAGGGCATCTGCTGCGTAAAACATATGCTGGATAAGTTGGCGGTTCATTCCGCTGTGGTGACCCCAGATTAATAAAGGGACTAATCCAAAAAGAAAATGAATGAATGAATATATATATATAGTAAGGGATCATACAAAATGTATCATGGATGTGCAGCCGACAAATCTGCAGCAACTGCGTGATACTATTATGTCAATATGTCAATATAATATATATATATATATATATATATATATATTAGGTCTGCACAGTATATCGTTTCAGCATTGATATCGCAGTGTGATAATTCACAATAGCAATGTTGAGTTTAAAAATATTACTATATTATATATTATAATTGATCATTTATTTCATGTGTTTTTGAGGCCTGTGTTTTTATAAGCATTTTAAAAGCATTCAGGGATAAGAAATTGTCTCATTTGTAACTTTATTAATAACTCATTTTATTGAATTATTTTTATTTATACAATTACGTGAATACTATTAGACTTGGAAAACGATACAATATTGTTCATTTCAATTGCATCTTTTTTGGTTTTTTTATTGTATTGATATATGCTTGCTTGTAGATGGTTTATTGTATTGTATTCAGATCCACTTCTCTATAGAATCAATCCAATCAATTTAAGTGTATTAATTCTTTCCAAATAGAGATATTTCAAGTCATCTGGTGAAATGGTATTCATATTGCAATATATATATATCACAGAATAACAAAATATCACAATGTCAGATTTTTCCAATATCGTGCAATACTGTATTTCTCATATAGTACTACTCATAGGAAAACTCATTGCATATCTTCTGCTTAAATATTAATTTGCAAGCAAACGATTTATTACAGTAAAATGTTAATACTGCTTTTAAACAATGAATTTAAGCGTATAGAATGAAGAAAAGTGGAACTGGTGTGTCTTATAATTTCTATTTTTTCATCTTTATTTTATATTGATATTGATTTGAATTATTTCATTATGAACTCTTGATTTATTATTGCAATACTTACTCTAAAAGAGTACAAATGTCCTGTTTTTACCAGATAAGTAGCACAAAATCTTTCATTTTTGTCTTGCTTAAAAATTAGAGAAGTGTATAATGCAGTGTTCATTCATTTATTTAATTATGAATTTATTTTTCTGTGCAAAAAATGACAATTGTGATTTACAGAAGACACCCACTAAAATGCTGTTAATGCTACTAATTAATTAACAATTTTATAAATAAGGCTTAAATATTTAAAGTACATTCACATGTTGCCACGTTCATTGTACCCATTTTATAGTATATAAATCATTTAAAATGATTACATTTAGTATGATCCCTTACTATATAGATATATATATATCTATATATATCTATATAGTAAGGGATCATACAAAATGTATCATGGATGTGCAGCCGACAAATCTGCAGCAACTGCGTGATGCTATCATGTCAATATGGACCAAAATCTCTGAGGAATATTTCCAGTACCTTCTTGAATCTATGCCATGAAAGATTAAGGCAGTTCTGAAGGTAAAAGGGGGTCCAACCAGGTACTAGTAAGGTGTACCTAATAAAGTGGCCGGTGAGTGTATATGTGTCATGTCAAAAGTTTGAGGTCAGTTTTTTTTTTCATGTTTAGTTTTTTTGAAAAAAAAAAATTATTCTGTTCATCAAGGCGCCATTTATTAAAAAAAAAATTAAATAACTGCTTATTATATGTAGTTTCAAATGAAGTTATTACTCCAATCATTATTGCTTTTATTACTATTACCATTAATAATAATAATAATTAATATTAGAGTGATTTCTGAAGGATCATGTGACTGAAGACTGGAGTAATGAAGCTGAAAATTCATCATTAAAATCACTGGAATAAATTATTAAATTAAATTATAAACTACTCTTGAACAGTTATTTTATAGTGCAATAACATTTCACAATGTGTACTGTATTTTTGATGAAACAAATGCAGCCTTGGTGAGCAGGAGAAGCTTATTTTAAAACATTTAAAAATTGTACTGACCCCAAACTTTTGACCGGTAGTGCAATTTTATATATATATATATATATATATATATATATATATATATATATATAT
>CAIGQV010016663.1:2991777-3006491 GCA_903798115.1 Danio jaintianensis | reverse complement strand
TATATATATATATATATATATATATATATATATATATATATATATATCAATCTGTATATATACGTCAATCTGTTCTGCTGTATGATGATTAAACATTAATTTTCTCAAGTTAACATTAAACACTTGCATTTAACATGCTTTCTATTCATAGAAAAATCTATATTTGTTAGTCATTTTTTCCTGTGCTTTCACAAATTTTTAATTCTCTTAAATTTAAATCTTTAAATTCTCGTTTTAAACATAACTGCGGCCACAGAGCCTTTAATGCACCACAACAACACACCATTAATGTATTATTATATTTTTTATTCATTCTATATGTTGCATCAAACAAAAAAACAAAAAAATGTAAATGAAAACATAGAAAAAAAACATTTCTTGACATATTTGCTGGCACAAAATTTGAATACACCATTAGTTTATTATTATTATTTGTATTTATTTTACAAGTTGCATCAAACAAAAGTACAAAACAAACAGTCATTTTGCTAAAAAAAAAAAACAACCAAAACCCCCCCTTTAAACATATTTAACAAATTGCATCAAAATAAAAGCAATTTTGCAAAACAAAGAAAGAAATCAGTGCATCAGATGAGTTTTCAACAGAGAAAAATTGCAAGTGCACATAATCCGACAGTATGAAACTGAACAATGGTGACCTTAATACTTGCAATGATTAGTAAACCAACAAATGTCATATACAGCATCATTTTGAATTATGTTAAAACTGCAATGTCATAAAAAATCATAATATAGTAGTAGCATTATCTCTTTACACAATTCACACACAACTGATCATCTTCAGGATCAAAATACCACCGTCAAAACATTCAACAGTTTATTATTTTGCAGTTCATAGTCTTTTGTTCATTTCCCCTTCATCAACTGTGCTTCATGCTTGCTGTAGAGCAGGAAAATGGGAAGTTTCACTATGTAACAAAAGCATCTTTACGTGCCTTCAAGGATCCTTTGCATTAAGCAGAAACTCAACCTTGTAGTCTTTTTCCCCCTTCTTCTTCGTCTTCTTCTTTTTAGTGCTGGTTGTAGAGCAGAATTATGGAAAGTTTCTCTATGCATCTTTACGTGCCTTCAAGGATCCTTCCACATCAGTGCTGTTGCATTGCATTGAGCAGAAACTGAACCTTGTAGTCTTTTTTTTCTTTATGAGATGGAGCAGCTGTTAGTCTTGTTCATGGGTGGCCGTAGACTCAAATCTTTAGGAAAGGTTTCTCTGCGCCGCCGTAACGCTGGGCTCAATCTGCTGGGGAGATTCGCCTGCTGGAGAAGCTCCCTGAACACCTCCATCACGTTCTCATTTTCTTTGGCCGAGGCCTCCATGAAACAATTGTTCCAGTCCATCTCCACCTTCGCCAGAACATCGTCCGCAGACACCCGGCGCTCGATCAGACGATCTTTCTTATTGCCCACTACTACGATTGGCGTGAACTTGTCCTCCTTGACCTCCAGGATTTCCTCACGGAGCCTGTTCACCACTTCTAGAGATTCAGGATCATCTACGGAGTAGACCAAAGCGAAAGCATCTCCATTTTGGATTGAAAGCTTCCTCATTGCTGGAAACGAGTAGCTGCCACTGGTGTCCATGATGTTGATGGTGACTTTGACTCCAGCTACTTCATATTCTTTGCTGTGGAGCTCCTCAACCGTGCGCCGGTGCTTGGGCTCGAAGCTGTCTTGAAGAAAGCGCTTTATTAATGCAGTTTTACCAACACCTGCAGCTCCCATGAACACCAGACGCACCTCGGTCTTCTCCTTGACTTCCAGAGACATGGTTTCTTGAAGTTCTGTCTCTGTGTGTTGGGCTGTGGTGGAGATCTGGAGCTCAGTATTGGAGCATGTGAAATGTTCAATGGTGAGCTGCTGGGTTTGTGTGCTCTATTTATAGGGTTTGTGAATCGCTGGGAGTCCAAGCCCTCTTCAGAGCTCAGCCAATCGGTAAGCTGGTGCATCTCCTGTTGCTGGCCAATCACACAGTGGTATGCAGATGAGATGGAAGCTGAAGGAGAGAGATGATGTGCCGGAGAGCTGTCAGATGTGTTTTTGAGCCTCGGGTGTGTTTGGATGTCAAAGGAAAAATAAGATGTGAATTCAGGCTCCTGGCGTAATAATTTCACACTTTTTTTTTCTTTTTCAGGTTACGTGCAAATCTTCCGGCGGTTTATTCTGTTGTGGAGACCCCTGATAAATCAGAGACTAAGCCGAAGGAAAATGAATGAATGCAAATCTTCCATCCTGGTTAAAAATAAAGAAATAAATGTTCCAAGAGGGGACTTGAATAAAGCGATGCAGTGTTAAAAATGTTCCTCAAAGAATCAGTCAGTTCATGTTTCTTGATAATCTGAGGAATGTTTACACTCTATAACAAACCTTTGGTGTAATGGAAAGATGCTCGATAATTTATTAAACATTGCAAAAGGAGAAAAGAAAAGAAACGTTTCAGCTATGAGTCTTCGTCAGTGTAATGAGTCGTCATCTCTCGATGTTTATATACTCTGTCATTTCAGGTTTTCACAAGTCACAGATCTGGTTTTAGTCTCATTAGGATCACATCTTAAGAATGAGGATGAAATATAGTTTGATCCTAGCACCAAACCCTTTATATAAACTCCTGAACATTTTATATTTAAAGATTCCATGGATGTTAAAGGTGTTTTGTGGAAAAATTGTCCACGTTTAAAGAACGTCTTGTTTTAATACTTTGCTACGAAGGTTACACTACAAGGTTATTAATTGCCGTCAATAGTTCTATAAAGAATTTTCAACACTTACAGAACCATTTCATTCCACTAAAGCTTCTTTATAGTGTTCTAAGATGTTCTACACACTATAAAAAATGGTATTGTATGAATATTGTATGTCAATTTATTATTGCAGTAGATTTGAAACAGCTCAGTGGGGTTTCTGTAGTGTAGTTGTCATCATGTTTGCCTCTGTCTCCTCTCCACCATTTAGCTGGTGTGTGGTCTGGCGCAGTATGGCTGCCGTCTCGTCATCCAGGTGGATGATGCACAATGGTGGTGGATGAGGAGATTCTCCCCAAAAATGTGTGAAGCGCTTTGAGTGTCCAGAAAATTGCTATATAAATGTAAGGAATTATTATTATTATAACATGCGAAAGGTCCTCTGTTCAAAACGAGGCATTCCTGAAAGGTGGCACAGTGGCTAGCACTGTTGTCTCACAGCAAGAAGTTGCTAATTCGAGTCCCGGCTGGGCCAGTTGGTGTTTCTCAGTACTGTATTGCAGCTTTAAGGGCACTGCGTAAAACATATGCTGGAATAGTTGGCGGTTCATTCCACTGTGGTAACCCCTAATAAATTAGGGACTAAGCTGAAGGAATGAATGAAACAGCTCATCTATACTTACCTGTTCCCAAACACGGTGTGTTTTTATTTTCGTCAGCATGCTGCAAGATGCCTTGTTTTGTTGCATTGCATGTATCCTTCAAGGAGAACGCAATACCAGCTCCAAAATGTCAAATCTCTTGTGTGCTTCAGGCACTGTGTTATTTGTGTGCTGCGCAGTTACCGCAACATCATGATAGCGAGAGACTGTTAACAGCTACATGTTCAATTAAAAAAAACAACACTTGTTGATTGCACTCAGGGTGCATAAATGAATGACTCAGATTATGATGTGGAATAAGTGACACAAGTCTCATTAAAGTATACCTGCCAATACTCCCGTTTGTCCAGGCAGTTCACCCCATCTCCCGCCACCCCTAGGATTTTTTTATTTCTCCTGGAAAACTCCCGTATTTCGTGTGATACCGCACACCCCACCCACCCCCGGTCCTTGACTTTGGTACAGTCCAAACATTTAAGGAGTGTTCCAGGAATGTCTCATGTCACTGATGACACATTGTTAAGCATTCAAGAGGAAAAAAAAAAACGAGTAGAAAAGTGGTGATTTTTCTGCCAGGACAATATTTAAAAACCTTAACCAAAATACAAATGAACCAAAATGTAAAATCCCTGCCGAAGGTGTTAGTAATAGAGATGCTACAATTTCGTGTTGTCTGGATTTCTTGGATGAAACCATCTGTACTTCTGCATTAATAGCACATAAGAAATGAACTGTTTTAATAATTAGTTACTAGTTTAATTAGCTAAAGTTAGGGTGGTTCTCTGTGTGGCTCTGTGTGTGTTTTGTGTCTGTGTGTGCATGTTTGTGTGTGTTCTTGTCTTGTTTGCGTTTTTGTGTGTGTGCACGTGTGTGTGTGTGTGTGTGTGTGTGTGTGTGTGTGTGTGTGTGTGTGTGCGTGTGTGTGTGTGCATGTATGCCTGCTGTGTGTGTGTTTATCAGAAATAGTGGTGCAATGCACACTGTGATACAGCAGAATGCACATCTTTACTTTCCATCAGTGCGGTTTCTGATTTATCCGTCAGTTCAAATTTAAGTGGTTTGGTATCTGAGAGCTTTTGCTTATCAGAGGTGTGTATGTGTCTGTGTGTGTGTGCGCCTTTTCCATTCTCCATATCAGTGCTGACTGTGGTTAAAGCAGAAAGACCAGCTTCAGCTGAACTGACAGATCTGATCCGTCTCTGTGTCTCTGATGTGTCACACTCTTACATCTGCACTTTATTATGATGAATGTTTCAAATTCAGTTCAACGGCACACTTATTCTGCATGATCTTCACATACTGGCTCACAAACCGGTACAAGCAGACCGCTTCGTCCATTCATGCCTTCCCAAGGGCCTTTCACAGATATTAAAGGGACACAAAACCCCCAGAACACATTTTTTGAGATGTTACGATCCTGGATATTTATACTGACATGGCCTGGGTAGTGGAATAAGAATGAAAAGATGCCAGATTGTTTGATGGAGATGAAAATTACAAACCTACAGAGGGTTGAATTCAAAGACACTCCAAAACAATCGACGTGAACAATGATGCAGAAGGCTAGTGTATTTTGCTGAAATTTCATTGCAGCAACTCAGAATGGTTTTCAGTAGTTTGTATGGCTTTAATGCCTGACAACATGAGGGTACGCTCCTTATGAGACAGTAGCCATGTGTCCATCCAAAGATGCGAATGAAATTTATGTGCAAAACTGGAATATCGCATAAAACATTTGCAAATAAAGCACTGTTTCCATCCAATGAGTCCAAGAGAACAAAATCGTCACTTCCTGATAAACCGGCGCCAAATATTAAAAGAAAAATGGTTGCTGCATTAGGAGAAGGTCTTTTTTTTGTATATAATAAATTACTTGCTTCTTAAGACTGGTTTATACTTCTGCATCAAGCGATTGCCGTGACCCACGGTGCATGCCTTGCGTGTAGTCATGCATTTATACTTCTGTGTGCTGTTTGTGTTGCTGTGCAATAACACTTACAAAACGCTAGCTGTCAGTGGGTTTTTATGTTCCTCTGTGTCGAGTTTCTTTGTGGGTGTTTTGTTTTTTCCTGAACGTTACCTGAATGTACAAGTAGCTAAAACTCGCTCATTCAGAGGCGGGAACTGGCGGATGTGCAACGACTTTAATCATAAGATAAACACAAATCAAAAGTTTCCATCTGGACCTCCTTCACGGGACTCGACACTTGTAAACACTTGTTCCATCGGGCTCGTGGCTCTCAGCACTGCCCACACTCGTCACCGCTACCAAGCTGACCAAGTCATTGTGACGTGTAATTACATTTTGTGAGAGGTGCGCGTCAGCCATGCTGAGGGCTTTGGGACCACGCGAAGGCTGCGCCGGGCCATACACGTGCGCTTGACGCAGAAGTATAAATCAGCCTTTAAGGTGTACTCACACTAGGCTATCTGAACCATGCCCGGGGTATTTGCAGATTTGTGCTTATGGTGTGTCCTGGACGAAAGTGAAGAGCGGGGTGGTGGTGTCCCAGACGAAAGTGAAAAGCGGGGAGGTGGGAGTGTTGTGGATGAAATTGAAGAGCGGGGTCGGAGGGGGGGGGGGGGGTTTGGTTCCCCTAATAGTAACTCTGAGCGCCCCAAAATAGTGTGGGCCTTAAGAATCGTCCTAACTTCCCTAGCGGTGCCTGAGATTGCGAAACTGAAGACGCAACGTCACTTTTAAGGGACTGTTTCATATGGATTTATTAATCATTCTTACTTTTCAATGAACGTGAACTATCATAATTTATCAAAGATGCAAACACCTCGCTGCACGTCAGCTGCACCTTCAGCAAACCTCATAATACGTGCAGCACGAGGACTTTCATAAAAATTTCCGAGTGTCAAAAGTGGTGGATCTAATCAGCAAAAGATTTGACTGTGTCACTGCATCCCAGACGACTTAAAATAAAACAAAACAATAGAACTAAAGCAATCTCTGTTGTACGGAGCGAGAGCGCTTCTCTTCTAAACTGAACAGTCGCATCATTGATGACGTAAGTGTTCTCGGGCTTGGAAGGTAAAATTGCAATGTGAGTGCAGGGAGGTTCAAGACAACCATGCCTAGTGTAAGTACACCCTTACTAACCATGTTTTTTTTGCTTTAGGCTCTTCCATTTTTTATGCAAAATAACACGGTTTGTTATATCGTTCTAAAATCATCTCTGCTCACCCTTCTTGGAAGATTTGCGTGTTCTACTAATGTTTTCCATCAAGGATGGTCGTCATGTCTTTCTCGTATATAACATTTAAAAACGGCCTTCGTTGGGCAACTGGTGGAACCCAGGACCTACATAATTTTTGTTTTCATAGTAGATATATTTATCCGGGCATCACAGTGGCGCATTGGGTAGCACAATCGCCTCACAGCAAGAAGGTCGCTGGTTCGAGCCTCGGCTGGGTCAGTTGGCATTTCTGTGTGGAGTTTGCATGTTTTCTCCGTGTTCGCGTGGGTTTCCGCCGGGTGCTCCGGTTTCCCCCACAAGTCCAAAGACATGCGCTATAGGTGAATTGGGTAAGCTAAATTGTCCGTAGTGTATTTGCGTGAATGAGTGTGTATGGATGTTTCCCAGTGAGGGGTTGCAGCTGGAAGGGCATCCGCTGCGAAAAACTGCTTTTAGATCTTTGTTTCAGTTGTTTCTGTGATGTACTGAAATTTGTGTCACACCTGCCTGCTGCCATTCCTGAGCAAGGTCTGCACTGGTGGCACTCTGGTCCCGCAGCTGAATCCTCTTTAGGAGACGATCCTGGCGCTTGCTGGACTTTCTTGGATGCCCTGAAGCCTTCTTAACAAGAATTGAACCTCTTTCCTTGAAGTTCTTGATGATCCTATAAATTGTTGATTTAGGTGCAATCTTAGTAGCCACAATATCCTTGCCTGTGAAGCCATTTTTATGCAACGCAATGATGGCTGCACGCGTTTCTTTGCAGGTCACCATGGTTAATAATGGAAGAACAATGATTTCAAGCATCACCCTCCTTTTAACATGTCAAGTCTGCCATTCTAACCCAATCAGCCTGACATAATGATCTCCAGCCTTGTGCTCGTCAACATTCTCACCTGAGTTAACAAGACGATTACTGAAATGATCTCAGCAGGTCCTTTAATGACAGCAATGAAATGCAGTGGAAAGTTTTTTTCAGGATTAAGTTAATTTTCATGGCAAAGAAGGACTATGCAATTCATCTGATCACTCTTCATAACATTCTGGAGTATATGCAAATTGCTATTATAAAAACTTAAACAGCAACTTTTCCAATTTCCAATATTTATGTCATTCTCAAAACTTTTGGCCACGACTGTACACACATTGTAAAAAAGTGCTAGGTTCCACACAATCTATTTGTTTGAAGGAATTAAGTGGATTGAACCTAAAACAATTAAATTGTCCCCCAAAAAATCTCATTTTAAATCAGTAGTTTGAACAAGCAGCAAAGGTCGTGTTTGAGTGCAGTTTAGTCTTTATAATTACCAATATGCAGTTAATATTAAAAACATACTTTAAGATTGACAGCACAAATGGCATGGTTTCCCATGTGACTTTAATTTTAAAGATATTGAAAACAATAAACTAAAATAGACATTCAAGATATTGATTAAATCGTAAATCGACTGTACATCTGCAGTTATTATTTAGCAATAATCCTGGAGAGTCCTGCTAATCTGTTGCCATAGATACAAAAACAGACACACATACTGTCTATTCCTCTAGAGCACCTCATAAAAGTGTTTCATCATCCTAGCACAGTTTTTGTCATTGGTAGAATATCAATTTGGTAGAGTAAAATATTTCAACACAGCCATATAAATATAATAAGGACTAAAAACAAAAACCCAACCCGGCAAGTAGTTTAAAGTAGCCCAATTCCGTGGGAAAACCATGGAGTTGGCAACCCTGTGCACAATGCATTTGCAAAGAGCTCTAGTGATTTATGTTACACTGTTAGACATTTCAAACGGTTTTTACAGTAACTTACTGGCAACACCGACTACGTTTACATGGACATCAGTAATCGAATTATTTGCCTTAATCTAATTAAGACAATAATATGATTAAGGTGTTTACATGAGTTGCTTTTTGAATGTTCCTTTCATGATCCCGTTTTACATCTTGTAGCACATAATGCGATTAACGTCATTGCGTCACCGTGCTATCCACATTTCCTCCGGAGTTTCATGTAATTTCGGGTGTTTCATTTTTAATTTGTCGACTTTAACTGCAGTTTGGCACTTTCACTCGGGAACAATTTCATGCTTGTCCCCGTGACAAACGAGATATTGGATGCAACTATGAACTGTTGGAAGAGTGTTGTTTTAATGGAATTTCATACCGCACGCTGAATGGGAGAAAAAAACCCTTCGCATTTCGCGGTGTATGTGTCAGTGGTCTTCACTGACTCAGTAGGTGCAGAGAATAGTGTCAAACAGCCGTGTGTGTGTGTGTGTGTGTGTGTGGGCTATCCTGTTGCAAAACGCAGCGAAAAGTCCTACATGATGGTAATAGTTTGATTGCGGTGTTTACATGTCTGTACTGCACTTCAATAATGCGACTAAAATCGGCATACTCCACATGTCTTAATTCGATTTCTCTTTAATTCGATTATGACCTTAATCGGATTAAATTAATCAAAAATCACTGTTTACATGGTCGACTCTTAATCAGAGTATTGTCTTAATCGTATTAAAATCGGATTATTGGTGTCCATGTAAACGTACTCACAGTTTAATTAATGCTGGACATGTTCGTCAGGCACGTTGATAAATTTGTCCTCCAGAATTGCTCCAGCGTCCTCAGACATAACTTGGCAAATCCTGTGGTGCACAATAGTCGAATCGCAGCAAGATGGCGTCGAAGCCATTATGAAAATACAGTATAATACACAATTTTTTAAAAATACAGTAAATCGCTGTATTAGTTGTTTGACGTCACTGAAAATTTCCATAATGCAATGGTAAATCCAGTTATTTACTGTAAAAAGAATTTGCAGTATTATACTGGGTGAAATACAGTAAATAACTGCAAGTTACAGAAACGTCCAACAGTGTAGGTAACCACAAAATAAAAAAACATGCATGAATGTCTACTCTTATCGATATGCCTCTATGGGGAGCAAGTTTGAATTGAAATCAAATGAATTGAACGGAATCTAAAAAATCCACAAAACGTAACATAAATATGAAGCAGAGTAAACGAAATTGTATGAAATCAACGGAGCCAAATGAACCACAGATTCAACAAAACGTAACATAATTACTAGCTAGTGTTGACAGTGCTAGGTAACATGAAGTACAACATCAAAAAGATCGAATATGACACTAAACCCAACTTCAAAAATAGGTGTCAGGTTTTTGAAGGAGCTTAAAATAAGTGCCCTCAGGAGTGCACTGCGCACAGTCAATGACCCTGCAGATTCAGATCACACTGACGATTATCTGCGGTAATGAGAAAGCACAGCGATGAAGCAGTTCGTCTTGCGCCTCGTGGGCAGAAACAGTCCAAGTCGAGGGTCTCGTTGTCTGTGTTTGACCCATATGACTCAAGCAAAGTGTTCACGTGAGAACTTTCTTCACCGATGACCCAGTTGCAGGAGCTCGCAAGGCTCGCAGGCTAATTGGATTTGTATCATTCAGGAGCTTTTGGCCTGAGAGCACAAACCATAAGAAGTCTGCAGTGTTGTGTGGACTTGAAAGACCTTCTATTGACGTCTGTGAGCTGAAAATAGCAGCGTTGAGGGAAGATAGACTTTGCCGACTCATTCTTTATGCAGGACTAATAGGACCGCAGATTTTGGTATTTTTTTCCACTCTGGGCTCCTTTTGTTGTTTTCCTCAGGAAATCTACAATTCATTGTGAAGTATGTCTTTCAAATGTTTCTCTTTGAGAAAAATTAAGTCGAAAATGACTCCATATCTGGGTCAGACTTTGGAAATAACACTTAGGGATGTGATTTAACTTTTGGAAAGTTTTTTTGGATGGATTCTTCAGGATGTACTTACTAAACTGTAATGCAAATATCCCCAGTTGGGTGGCACGGTGGCTGATTGGTTAGCACTGTTGCCTCACAGCAAGAAGGTTGCTGGTTCGAGTCCCGGCTGGGTCAGTTGGTGTTTCTATGTGGAGTTTGCATGTTCTCCTCGTGTTGGCGTGGGTTTCCTCGGGGTGCTTTGTTTTCCCCCACATACGAAAATTGGCAAACACATCAAACATGCCAAAACCTACAAAAAAGTCTCTTGGAGCAAATTCTCAAACCCAACAGGAAGTCGGATATTTTTAAGTTCCTCTGCCAAAAAAGTGCAGTTTTTGGCATTTCCAGGCGTTGTATTTTAACAAACTCCTCCTAGGGAATTTATCAGATCAACACCAAAATTGGGTATTGTCATCTAAAGGCCTTGGCGACGCTAAATTGCGAAGATCTAGAGTTTTTGTCGAAGGGCGTGTCCGTGGCGGCCTCACAAACTTAGATGTTTCGCCACGGAACAGGAAGTTGCTATAACTCAGGTGTGCATTGTCTGATCTGCCTCAAAATTCACATGTTTGATAAGAGTCCTGACCTGAACACTTTTACATGCCAATTTCCAGTTACAGTCATAGCGCCACCTGCTGGCATCAGGAAATGACATGTTTTACACTATAACAAACTCCTCCTAGAAATTTTATCAGATTGAACCTGGCACATGTTTTAATAATTGATTATGGTTCATATTATTTTTGTCTATGTCTATGTGTTATGATATGTATTTCTCTGTAACTTTGTCCTATGCCGCCTGTCTTGAGCAGGACTCCTTGGTAGAAGAGATATTGTATCTCAATGGGACTTTCCTGGTTAAATAAGTAAATAAATAAAAAATAAAAAAAGATATTTCTTTTCCTGGGGCATGACTTGCTATAGAAAAAATGGCAGATGAGGAGTTTGATTGGGGTGGTATTCTGTATACATGTATTCTGTCTGTGCATATATTAATTTAATGTGTTTTCACACTGAATTAATCTAACAATTTGTCCATGAATGGCAAATACTTACACTTATAAACACCCTTAAAGGAACCTGTCACTGATGTAAGTTAATTTTTTTTAATTTGCAGGGTATAAGGTGGAATGATTTTCACAGCTTAATACTCACTACTCACTGCTACTTGAGTACTTTTAGAAGAGATTTCGAACTCCTTCTAGCTAAAATAAACCTCTCCACCGCTTCAGTTAGAAGATTAACCACTTCAAGATTGTTAACAAGTCATCTACATAATTAGTTACAATGTTGGGTCAGTTGGCATTTCTGTGTGGAGTTTGCATGTTCTCCCCGTGTTCGCATGGGTTTCGTCCGGGTGCTCCAGTTTCCCCCACAAGTCCAAAGACATGCACTATAGGTGAATTGGGTAAGCTAAATTGTCCGTAGTGTATGTGTGTGAATAAGTGTGTATGGATGTTTCCCAGTGATGGGTTGCAGCTGGAAGGGCATCTGCTGCGTAAAACATATGCTGGATAAGTTGGCGGTTCATTCCGCTGTGGCGACCCCTGATTAATAAAGGGATTAAGCTGAAAAGAAAATGAATGAATGAATGAAGCTGGAATAACTGCATTACTGAAGGTTCAAACAATGCTATTCAAGAGTTGATAGTGGGCAATGGATTAAGGCTCATTTATGTCACACATTACAGATTTGAACAAATGCTTCGGATTTCATCAAATGACATGAATAGACTTTGACATTCATGATTTTTTCCTTTATTTTGGAGATAAAATATAACTTTGGTTTGACTGATTGTGTGTGCATTGCATTGCACAATTGACAATAATGTGACTCTGGAAAAACCTAAAATACATTTGTATGAGTCAGAATTATCTTTTTTTTTTTAAAATTATTTTATGCCAGCAATCATCAGAATATTAGGTAAAGATCTTCTTTGATGAAGGCATTTTGTGATTTTTCTTCCATAAATATATCAAAACATAATTTTTACTCCCACACGGAATCTGCACGTGCAGAAATCCGTAGATTTCCGCAGATTTTTAGCCCATCGAGTCTATGTATTTACTTGTGTAAATGTGTGAATTTATATTTATTCAGTTTTTAAATTAATTTCAGTAATATTATTGTGATATAATAATAGTAATATTAAAATGTTCATAAGATTTATTTACAATACAATTTGTAAAGTAATATTTTCTGTCTATATTATATGAGAGACTTGCTTTGTTTACCAAATAAGTGGATCTAATTGGATTTTCATTGTAAATATTAGATAAATGTTAAAAATGTATTATTTTTTATTTAATATATTAAGTTTTTAGTTATGATACTCCTAAAATCATTCCGCATAAATCTGCAGATTTTCTACAAAATTCTCTGCAGATACAGCAAAAAATGCCCGCAGATTCTGTAATATGTTACAGATTCTGTAATGCCCTAGTAATATGTGTTGTAAGGAACCTAATTTGTTAAAGTTCAAAGGTGATTTTCTAGTATAGTTGTATCTCCACCAAATATTGTGAGAGCATCATAACAAATCATATATCGATGAAAAGCTTATTTATTTTTCTGAAGAAACTCCAAAAATGGACTCTTATGTATGTTTTTGTACTGCAAGGTCATATATTTATAGCTCTCAAAATCTGGTGGTGTAACATGAAACATTCTTGGCAGAACTGGGTGTGATTTACATGCAGTGCACAGTCTGAGCACCATATTGACAGTAATGGAAAAACTCTGACTTGAATTTCATTTCAATGATTAGATGTGCCGGTTCAGTCGTTCTGCGTTTCTGCCCATTCGTCCTTCAGATGATATTTTAAGACGTGAACCACACTGCATTGTGGTTGCCGAATGAAATTCACTGCACAATAAGCTCCTAAAGGCTATTTATACTGCATCAGCAAAACTGTTATTGATAATTTTATGATTTCATGTAAGCCCCAATAGTTCACTATGTGTGTTTTGCATATAGCTGTTTAAAAAAAACCAGACAGATACACTCTCGTCTGTCAGTTAATTGCACATTAAAACCTTCTAAAATATAATTGTTGAACTCTTTGTCTTAATGTTTGCATTCGTTTTTTGTTGTTAGATCTTTACAGAATTTTTAAAAGAATAACCTACCTATTCAACTCTATGTGCCTCTATCGATACTTTTTTTTGCGAAACATAAAATACGTTGCTCCAGGTACATTTCATTGCACGTTTCAGATGACAAATCCACTAGAGGGCGCTGTCTACATTTTTGTGAATCTGAATTACGTTATTTAGGGTACATTTCAGATATACATCCTTTTTGTACACGCCCAGATGAAGGCGGGGCTTGTTGTAGAGATCACCCAGCAAACCACTGCCCTAAACTCTTCCCTAAATGCCCCGGTAAACCTCCAATTAAGTTTTATATAATGTTTCCGTTGAGGGCAAAAAGAAGTTCGAAAAGGCTGAGTGATGGTATAGTGTTTTCCTACATTGCGACAACCCTGCGATGCAGTAGGCAGGGTTGTAAATGTGTCAGGCTGCTGCTTGCTTCTGCACATCAGACAAGAAGAGCTTGTGTGGCGTGTCATATCTTTTTTTTATTATTCGCAGTAGACAGACATTGATTGGAACAGTGTTTAGAAATTTTAAAGACATGACATGACATGGTGGCTCTTTCCGTCTGGTGTGTGACCACCTCCAAGAATTAAAATCCAGGTGCAGATACATCTGTAGCAACTTTGCTACTTGACCCTCCAGTTTATTCATGGTGCTAACTTAGTCTTGTGGTTTTGGATGTTGTTCTCCTGCATACCGATTGCGTAATTGTCACAGACCAATGCTAGATCAACTAACTCCCTCAAACTCCCTCAAAAAAAAGAACCTTTAAACCAAATCAATAATATTTTTAAATATTCTAGTATTTCCCAGTGATGGGTTGCAGCTGGAAGGGCATCCACTGCGTAAAACATATGCTGGATAAGTTGGCGGTTCATCCCGCTGTGGCGACCCCAGATTAATAAAGGGACTAAGCCGAAAAGAAAATGAATGAATGAATGAATATTCTAGTAGTTGTAAGAGAATAGTGCACTGCAACCACATAGTTTTATCTTGATTTTACATTGTTTCATTTACACTGTTTCAAATAATCTTTCATTTATTATGTCCCTGTAAATATCATTAGTGTGTTGGTGTTCATGCTGCCCCATAGTGTTCATTTTATCTCGAAACTGCAGTCAAAACATGTTTAAGTACATTTTTGTTTGTCGCTTTTCAATGAGCTTGTGTTGGTTATATTGTTGGGCAAACATTATTTCAAGATGAATACTTGCAGTACTGACTATATATATATATATATATATATATATATATATATATATATATA
>CAIGQV010016663.1:2960357-2982269 GCA_903798115.1 Danio jaintianensis | reverse complement strand
TTTTTTTTTTTTATACAATCATCTTTAGATTAATAGAACTGCATTTACTTCATTTGCAACAATAATAATAATAATAATTCCTTACATTTATATAGCGCTTTTCTAGACACTCAAAGCACTTTACACAATGGGGGGGATCTCCTCATCCACCACCAGTGTGCAGCATCCACCTGGATGACACGACGGCAGCCATATTGCGCCAGATTGGTGGAGAGGAGACAGAGTGATGAAGTCAATTATGATATGGGGATGGTTAGGAGGCCATGATGGACAGAGGCCAGTGGGGAGATTTGGCCAGGATGCCAGGGTTAAACCCCTACTCTTTTTCAAAGGACATCCTGGGATTTTTAACGACCACAGAGAGTCAGGACCAGGTCTCATCCGAAAGACGGCGCTCAATGAGCAGTATAGAGTCCCCTTCACTATACTATACTGGGGCATTAGGACCCACACAGACCACAGGTTGAGTGCCCCCTGTTGGCCTCACTAACACCACTTTCGGCAGCAACCTAGCGTTCCCATGTGGTCTCCCATCCAGGTACTAACCAGGCTCAGCCCTGCTTAGCTTCAGTGGGCGACCGTGTGAGAATTGCAGAGAGCTAGCTGCCGGTTACAACATTATAAATGTCTTTATTGACACTAAATTAATGTCTATATTTTAAAATATTTCCTAAGACCCTTGAATGGTAGTGTATTATGGTTTCCTAAATAAATAAATCAATAAAAAATGAAGCAGCACAACTTTTTTCTAAATTACATGCAAAACAATAAAATCAGGAATGGGCATTTAGAAATCAGTGCTGACTTTGGTCTTGTGTTGACAAATTTCCTCTCTCTGTCCCAATCGCTGCAAAGACACAGGTGTTATTAATGTTTTTGATTGACCAACTTTTCAGCTGCCAGTCTCCTACCGCACTCTCTCACTGTGTGGGCCGTTCGGTCACGCACCCCTTGTGATAGAGCCTTTAAATTATTATGAGCGGTCATTGGTTTTCAGTTATTAATAAAGACTCTTCTTCTAATCAATATGGAAAAAAGTAGTTTTCCCCCCATTCATCAGTCTTTAGAAGAATGGAACTTCATACATTTGCAACAATATAAATGTCTTTATTAACACTAATTGAATGTCTTTATTTTAAAATATTTCCTCAGACCCTTTGAATGGTAGTGTATTATGGTTTCCTAAATAAATAAATAAATCAATAACACATTGAAGCAGCATAACTTTTTTCCAAATTACATGCAAAACAAAATCCGGAATGACCATTTAGACATCAGTGCTGACTTTGGTCTTGTGTTGACTGTATTTATAATGGATGTTAAATCGGGTCTCTGTTCCCTATTTGACACAATTCCACGCTCGCTGTGGCCTATTTTACCACTCGTTCTTCACTAAAAGCAAATATTGCTTTGACAGAGATAGTGTTATATAACTGAGGCTATAACTGCTGTCTTTGATTTGGGTTAGAGGTGAGTCAATGATCCAGTTCCAGAGAACTGCTACATTCAGCCTCTATCAGTCCTAATGACTTTATTTAGCTCATCACTGTGGTGATTGAGTAAATGTATCACAGCGTAAGGCAAACAACACAACACTAAACACATACAGTACAATCAAAGAGTCATTCTCAGGAAATAATCAAGGTTTTTTTGTATCACTGTATATGTATATATAAAACATTTTACTTCCCCAGGCTCAAAGTGCAGATATGCCACAAAAACTTCCATATAAATTGACAGACAACAATTTCTTTGGATTTTGTGTTGTGTTGGGCAATAGCCAAAAAATAAATAAATAAATAAATAAATAAATGTATGGGTCAAAATAATAGATGTTTCTTTTATGCAGCAAAATCATTATAATATTAAGCAAAGACCATCTTCAATTAAGATATTCTGTAAATTGTAAGTGAATTAAAACCTATTTTTGTTTAGAATAATTAAACAAGTTTAAAGGAGATTGTTTTTTCAGTATTTAGATTTTTTGCACCTTCATATTCCAGATTTTCAAACAGTTGTATCTCAGCCAAATACTGTCCAATCCTAACAAACCATACATTAATGCTTTCAGTTTTATTTATTCAGTTGATGTATACATCAACATTTCAAAAATTGATCCTTATGTCTGGTTTTGTGGATGCGGGAGTGCATTACTGGAAGTTTCTTATCTTAGATCTTAAAGGTGCATTAATCAATAACACTTGTTCTCTGATATCTACGTAGTAGGTATGTGGCTTAGGTCAAACATGTTTTTTTTATAGTAATTTATTAACCCATAAAATACCACTATCAGAAGGTCCTTATTGACCATATTTGGAATGGTCATAAATATTGGAACATGCAGCTCAATGGAGGTAACAAATGGAGTAGATGCCTTGTCAAATCTTTTTAACTAAAGTGGTGGAGGTTGTAGTGAGTGACCTATCTAATATAAAGCTCCAGAGTAACCTATTTTGCTTCCGAGTTGTGTTGTGAATAAAATATAGGCCAAAATATAGTGTCAATGTAAACACAGCCAGGAATTTATATCAACCTATATCAGCCACTAAACTGACAAAACATAAAAAAATGTTTCCTCGTGAGATCAGGCTGGTATATCCCACAATTTGCATTCTGAGGAGGCTGGTAAAGTCGGTGGAGCTGTAATTCAATGACTTATGCTAAACGAAGCTAAAAGTGCTATCGCCAGAGCCAGAGATTTGCTGAAGGGCTTAAAAAATGTCAAAACTCAACTGTTTAACTCTATAGGTGACTTGTAAAATGATCCTTTTTTTTTTAAAAAGTGGAGTTTTGATAAGATAATGCACTTGTGCTGTTATCGTTTATCCTAAACATGGTCCTAACTGAAATTACCAATGCTTATCAAACAGACAGGATAAGACTTTAAAATTAGGATCTTTCTGTAATACACCCCCTGGGTCAATTTTTTTTTTTACATGGAGCATGCAACTCATTATTTTACTCATAAGCATTACACAATGCACACATCTGCGTCAAATGTGTCACATAAATCAAATCAAATTCAAATTTCACAGTCATACACATGTAGCGAATTAGCTCAAAGTAAATTGAAGATTAATTTGAAGGGGGCTTTAAAAGAATCGACTCTTTAAATGCGAACAAACGAATCGTCCAGCCATCGTTCGAACAGATAGATGACTTCAACTACGGCTATTGCTATCAAAAATAAAAAAAACATTTATGTTTAAGCAGGGTAACAAGATCGAAGTTTAAGACATTAGATTCATAAATATGCACAGGCACCTTTCTTTATACAAAATTAAACCTTATTGACTAATTTAATAGAAACTAACACAAACACACATTCAAATAGGTTGTAGAGAAGAGTAAAGGAAAAAAAAAAGAAGAGTTTGAAAGAGTGTAGTGATGTAAAAACCTCGGATTTTGTACGACCAAACCAAGCGATCCAAAAATAATAAATTTGACTCTTCTACGGTTTCATTAGGGTTACATTTAATTTACACCAGTTCAGTGGTAATCTGGAGGTGTTACTTGCGTTCCTTGTGTGATGTGAAGAACTCCCTCTGTTGAACGGGGTTCCCACATGGTTAGCTGGTGGTCGGCTCTTTGTCCTGTGAGGCTTGGAGTGGGGTGGAGTCTGTCGTTTTAAGTTTCTGAGGCGGCAAAAGGACTGGTCGTGTCGACTTCTGGTTTCGTGGCGTACTAAACTTAACTAGACTCTCGATGGAAAAGAAAGAAAGTTATCTGGGATGGGAATGTCTGATCTGAGCGGTTAACCCATTTTTGCCAAGTCTCCAAGTCTCTTAACTGGACCCGAAGAGAAGCTGTCCTGAGCTGGAACAGAACAACTCTCTCTCTTGGGGTCGGTGTCGGTTCTCGTTCTTCTTCTGGAGTTCTCCGGTGTTCTCCGGGGTTCTCTGGTCACCAGCTTTTATAAGGGTGGTCTTGTAACCCCCTCAGGAGCTAAGTTGACCAATAAGAAAGTTAACTCCCCGAGGTTTCTTAGTCCTTTGTTGAGAAGCTTGGTGATTTGCATATGCATTCTGGGTGCAGGAATGTTTAAAGTTTCTTAAAATGTTAATATGTTGCACATGTATTAACATAAAATGTAAACAATCGTTCAGTACAGCAGATTAGCTCCCCAGGGACATCAAACATGAACTATCTACAATCTTGTGGTAGTGTTAAAACACTGACTGCAGGAGGATTAAAACCATAATATTAATACATGAGCAAGAGGCTTGTTGCAAAACACCTGATTACACACAAAGAGGGAATGAAGGTTTATATTAAAAGCATAAGTCTTAAGCAAGTGTATAGGCGCTTGTCCATTCCAAGCAGGCATTCCTTTCGTGTCGTAAATACCTTTGGAATCGTATTACACACTGACCATCCAGTCTTTTCTGGGTAGGAGAGGTTGACGGTGTATTATTTGTTGAATAAAGCAAAATAATTATGTGTCTGATCGGCCACATTCTTAAAACACATTACGTTGTGCAGTGAAATGCTTATAAATGTGCTTTATAAATGCTTATAATGTGACCAGACTGCATTTGTGTTGCATTTTGGTGGTCTTCAACGTCTATATTCTCTATGGTTTACATGAAGGTGTTTTTGGTAACTGATTTGTGGATTTTTGTTTCTATGGCGACGTGCTAGAATACAGTGGGTCATGGTTTCAGCGGCAGGGATTTATTGGCTTTATTCTGTACTCTCTACGTGACCGGCAAACATTAGAGATTATAAACGTTCCCTTAAGACCTGGAAAACATCGAAGGAAAATCCTCCAAGAGGCAGAAAGAGCAATCGAGAGAAGAACGACCAATTACAATCGCTTTTCCACACCAGCTGTGCCTTTCACCAGCTGCTGCATCTCAGTGCTTCCGTATGATTGTTACAGGATCTTTCCAATTGGTCTATAAAACCTGTTATGATCATAGAATGATAGGAAATGTGTTATTTACTTTTTTCTAGAAGTACTATTAAGCCAACATAAGATCCTATTTCTTTTTAAAAAATCCAAGAAGCCAAGAAATCAAAATTGACATTTAATTATTTATTTTTGTATCTTATTTTGCATATATATAAATAAATGCTAGTAAAAAAAATTAAATAAAATATGTTAAAAAAAATGCTTTATTAACTCAACTTAATCCAGTTTTGTGATCTAAAGTGAGGACTATTTATGCTTTATTAATCCCTAATAAATGACAATTAAAGGCTCAGTATCAACTGAACAGTACATCTTTGCAATCTTATCTAAATAGTAAAATTACTGTAAAGTTTAAACACTGCCGAATAACAGGAGTGTCAAAATATAACAACAGCAATATAATAATTTAACAATATATTATGATACAACATTTCAATGTTATTTAGTGAATGTTATTTAGCGATTTAATAGTCATTTTATAAGGGATTTATAATGCATAAATAGTCCTCACTTTAGATTAGGTCACAAAACTGGATTAAGTTGAGTTAAAGCATTTATTAACATACAAATTAACTATTAATATATGCCTGAATAATAAGATATATGAATGTTAATTTGAATAGTTTATTAATCATTTACTTACTCATTCTGAATAATCTTTAAAAAACAGCAACTTCTCTCAAATAACAGGTTTGCAAATAATGCAATACTTAATTTAGTAATGAAAAAAATAATAATTAACAAAGTATGAAAGAACAATTATTAAGCACATCTTAAATGTACTTATAAGTCAAGAATAGAGCATTTCTATTTGCAGTTATAAACTACTTACTAACATCTGTTAATGTAGAGTTAATGCTTACCAGATAATGAATTCACTATTTGCTAATGCTTAATAAATGATTCATAGTGTGTAGTTATTATAAAGTGTTACTATTTTTATTATTATAAATTTTTTTAAACAGGAAAATATTAAAAGATAATCGGGCCTGGCTCAACATAAATGCTGTTTTTCAGCAGGTTCCTGCTCTGCAGAACACAGAAACATACAGACACCCTTAACATCTCATCCGTCAAGACATGAGAACAATACAAAAAATCACCAAACATACAACATGAAGAGAGACAGGCTACTATCTCAGTGGCTACAGCGATAGTTGACCATCAGATGACGAGCGTGGGATTTTTAAAAAAGTCTCAGTGTTGGTATTGTTTTTACATGTTGTGGGATCTCATTCCAGGCTTTTGTGAATACATAAAAGAAAGATCTCTGTCCATAACAGTTTCTAAAAGCCGGTAACGGCAGACGTCCATTTATTGCAGATCTGGTGGAACGATCAGTCCTTGTATTAAGTTTTGGTACCAAAGCACAAAGGGCTGCTGAGGTAGCACTATTTCAAATTTGATAGTACAGTTTAATCCCTGTGTTCATAATGTAATTTTGAAATAATAAAGCATTAGAGAGAGATAGAGCAAAGCAGTGATGTGTCCAGCCAGAAAGTCTATTGTGGATCTTATAGGCCCTATTGTACAGTCTAGCTATTGGCTCCAAGATATCATTTGTTGTGAGTGACCAAACAGGCAAACAGTATGACAAGGTATATACATACACACACACACATATATATATATATATGAGCAATATTACATGAGTAGCAGTGCAATATGGCTGTATATCAGCACTGGTGGGAGGCGTGCGTTGGCTTGAGGCTGCAGGCCGAGTGCCTTAGTGTCCCACCAGTGACGATATACAGCCATATCGCACTGCTACGAGTGTGATATTGTGTTTATACAACAGTTCAACGGCATAATCGTGTATATAAAAAGAAAATCAAACATGGAGAGTCTTAAAAATCGTAGGAACAAAAAAGGAACTACTTTCTTCTGCCGTTCATTCACATCTGCAGGTGACCGTCAGAACAGCAGAAACCGCTGCTCATTCACAAACGTCACTTTAGAGCTAGTATTTGAATGATTCTTTATCGTAACGTCTAAAGTGATGACAAAACAGGTGATTTTGCTCATATTTTAAGATTAATGGCCGAACAGCATGAAATGCCATCAGTCTACAGATATTTCCCAGTATTTCTCTGTTGCAATCAGGAGATCACAATATTTGGCCCCGAAAAAGCCAAAGCAAAGCAAACACTACCAGATTACTATGGTATAAATACAGCACTACAACATACAAAAGAGAGAGATCGACTTAGAATGTCACTTACCTGCTCTATAATGATTTGATCAGCTGTAGTTTAAAATTGAGGTTTTTTTCCCTTAAGGACTTATTATGCGGTCTCTGTCACAATCTTGCAGCGGAAGGTCAACCGTCAATTTCTTTTCTCTGCTCAATGACAGGCGCTGATTCTCCGAAAATATACATATTTTCAAATAGGCACTATCCTTATAAATAAACTGCATAGTTGCAATCTAAACAACTACATTCTCACCTAAAAAAGCCTCAAAAGTACATTATGTTGTCCAACAGCTGCAATATTTTATCAAACTGTAGTGAGTTTATTCCTCTGCTCGTCTCTCTATGTGGGCGGAGTAATACATAAGGGCAAAGAGGATGTATATATATGTATATTATATATATATATTTTTATATATATATATATATATATATATATATATATATATATATATTCAATGATTAATTAATGTACACTTTGCTTTTAAGATTCACATGTCCCTTAAATCTTTAAATAAAATATCTTCCCCTCTCTTTTCAAATGTATTCTCTTTTGTTTCTAAATGATGGGAAGGCGGGATCAACCTGTCAATCACATTCGCAAACCATCCTATCAGTCTCCATGAACAAAATCAAATCCCGCCCTACTTATTCTAGTTCCCAATGCCATTTAATTTGGATAAATGTCACAATATGAGGAGGAGATTATCACAGCTTCCATTTCATTCCAACATTTTCCTGCATTCATCATGTTGCAATTACTATAATTTCGCGATGACAATACATGATGCTCTTTTATGAGCTGTTCACTTCTGAATGTGTTTTGTGGTGAATTACTGAAACACTACCAACATCGGAGTCAGTCAGCTGGTCCACAAGTCGTAGCTCTCAGAAAATTCACTATGTGTAATTAAGGCTTTTTACCAGTTGCAGTCTCGCAATTATGGAAATTATGAACACTGTCAGTTGATGCCCTTGCTTTAGCTGCTCTGTCTCTTTTCTCTTGGTTCCCTTTAATTGTATTTCCAGGTGTGGCCTGTTGCAGGTCTTTTTCTTCTTCATGTCTGGGTATGTCTTATTTTTCATTTAGAGTTTTTTTTATTTATTTATTTATTTTTTACTAATTATGTTGATTGAATGGATCCTGCTGTCCAACATCTCATATTTTTTCAATTCGATAGAGGCATGAGATGTCCACATGTACACAGTTATTTTTTATAAACTTATCATTACAAAACGTTATTCTGTTGTTGTTGTTGATGACGTACAGTAATTGCATAACTTTTGTTAAAAAGTAATACAACCTGCTTTGGTTCTGTGGTACAGCTATGATTACTATAGCTTTACTGTAGTGTACAATATAATTATTGTTCCCACAATGTTATCATAGTATTACAATATTGCTATAGTAAAACAATGGTTTCAAACCATTGTAGTAGTAGTAGTAGTAGTAGTAGTGTACTGTAGTAGTACTACAGTAAAACTGTAGGAACCATGACTCTAGTAAGCATGGTTTTTTGGTGCGAACTGTGGTTTTTAAAAACCATGGTTTTGATACCATGGTTTTACTACAGTAATAATGTAGTAGTACTAAAGTAAAATTGTAGTAACCATGACTGTAGTAACCATAGTTTTTTGGTGCGTACCGTGGTTTCAAAACAGTTTATTTAAAACCAGAGTATGCACCAAAAAACTATGTTCCCACAATGTTCCCTATGTCTATGTCTATGTCTTTGTTATGTCTATGTTCCCACATGATTGTATGCTTACTACAATCATGGTTACTACAGTTTAACTATAGTAAAACCATGGTTAATATTCGTAAGGGACTCCGGTTGTAGTGTCCACATGACCACACTGTACCCGGAGTTTCGGAGAATTTTCACCCTGGCAGGAGTTTTCAGTTTTTAGAGTTTTCAGTTTCAGTCACCTGATACTGTATTTTCATGTGAGCAAACAGCAATAAAGCACGGATGAATGAAGCGGATCTGTGTGTTTTTGCAACAGAAATATGTAGAAGTTTGTGGTGGCGGCCGAATGCATGTTATGTACGATGCATGAAGATAATTACTCCGGGAATAGACACATCTTGAGGGTTTGTTTACCAAAGAAGATGACGACGCAAAAAACAAAACAAAACTCTTACAACTACTCTTACAATGCTGTGTACATGTGTCTACCCATCTTATGTCATATCATATATATCCTATATGTCAATTGCGAGTTTAAAACAAACTATTTTTTGTTAAAAACCCCCACATTGATCCACTTTTGATATTGCGTTAACTCCTTGGGTGGCATAAGTGTTAGTTTTACAACTAATGTATGCACTTAAAATAAAAGTCACTATCCAACGTCATTAAATACATTAAAAATTAACCATGGCTTTACTATAGTACAACTGTAATAACCATGACTGTAGTAACCATGTTTTTTTTTTGGTGCGTACTGTGCTTTTAGTAAAATCATGGTATCAATACCATGGTTTTTACAGTAATACTGTAGTAGTACTATAGTAAAACTTTAGGAACCGTGACTGTAGTAACCATGTGGTTCCTACAGTTTTACTATCATACAACTACAGTATTGCTATAGTAAAACCATGGTTTATTTTGTAGTTACAATGGTTTTACGTCAAATGACATTGTAAAAGCTATAGTTCATTTTGTGGTTACTATGCTTTTACAACAAAAACCATAGTAAAACTATAGTTTGTGTTTACTATAGTAAAACTATGGTTAATTTTCATAAGGGTACTGAGGAAGAGCCAGATTAAAAACTACTCTGACTGTCGTCTGACAGAAGAAAGGCATACTGTATACACTGAGGATGGCTTGAGAGTGAGTAAACTATGGGGTATTTTTTATTTTTGGGTAAACCATTGCATTAAATTATCATTCTAATGTGCAAAAAATCTGGATTCACTTTGTTTTTATGGTTTTAATGCTTGAGAACTGCTTTGACCCCAGTGAACTCTGCAGATTTCTGTTCTATATCTCCTCTATCTTGGACACGTCCAAACACAGCACCACGAGATGAACTGACCTGAACTCAGTGTGATTTAATGGCATCATAACAAACCCTGCCCCCTCACAGGACCAAATGTCTGAGACGTGCGTCACTGTAAACACAGCGAAATCAACCATACCCACTCTGTGTTTGGGTTTGAGCGGCCATGTGCTCATGATGTGTTTGCTGGTGTAATGTGCCGTATTAATGGCCCACGATGAGGTGAAGCAGTAAAGCGCGAGCGGGTCACACGACTGCGTTTAAATCCGCATGAAGGCACTGAATGAGCGTAGTAAAGGTGGATGTGCAGCACAGATGTGTGTCGCTCAATATCTGATGGAAAAGTAAACCTGCTCGACAGACACGCAATGTTTGCTGCCCCATCTTGACACAATGAAGAGGAAATGTGAGAAGCAAACAAAGCTTTGTTCTCTGAGAATTAATATTTAATAACATAGTAAGCCAAGATCTAGGACTCTAGGTGTATTTTAGGCAGCAAAGAACAATTTGTTCTCATCGATTGTTTGGAGATTCTGCTCTCAGAAAGAAAATAATGTCATTTTAGGACATGCACAGTACAGATATATCTATTTACAGTTTAAGTTTACTCATTTATCTGACACTTTTATCCACTTTTAAGCACTTCAAATCATCAGTGTAGCAGTATATACAGTTGAGGTCAGAATTATTCAACCCAGGCTCATTCTTAATACGTACCCCTATATAAATTTCTGGAGGGCACCAAATATGTCCCAGGAGCTTTTTTTTTTTTTTGCAGTTTTTGTTTTTGCTAATCCACCAGAGGCCACTGTGTGTGCATTTTCAGATCTCAAATTTCTCTCGCGAGTGCCATTCCCACCTAATGTTCTCTCGTAAATCCACCAGAGGCCGCTGTTGACTGACTGACTAACTAACCGATCGACTGACCCACCCCCTCCTCCTTCCCTAAACCCAATTACTTTTTTTTTGTTGCTTTTATTCTAGCCGAAATAAAACAAATAAGACTTTCTCCAGAAGAAAAGAAATATAGGAAATACTGTGAAAAATTCATTGCTCGGTTAAACATCATTTAGGAAATATTTGAAAAAGAAAAGAAAGAAAAAAATTCACAGGAGAGCTAATAATTTTTACTTCAGCTGGAAATACTATGGCAAGTCTTACTATTATTTTTCTGATCATAAGGAAAGAAAAGCGTGTCCTACAGGTGGTTTGTCATCCCCACTCACCTGCGTGGAGCACACTCAGTATTGCGCAATGTTTCCAAGAAGTAAGGGGTGCTTATAAGAAGGTGTCTGGTGCACATGGAGAGGAAAAGAGTGTATCGCCTACAGGTGGTTTGTCAATACTTTTTAACTCTCTTTTAGGCTGCATTTAAACTTCATGGTTCAAGTGACCCAATTCCGATTTTTTTTCTCCTGTGGCAGAGATGGGAAATGGCCCATGTACGTGTAAGCAGGAAAAAAAAAAAAAATCACATGGATTCCAATTTACTCAGATCAGATTCAGGCCTTGTTCATATGTGGAAATTTATCCGATACGAATCGGATCCAGTGGCGCAGTGGGTAGTGCTGTCGCCTCACAGCAAGAAGGTCGCTGGTTTGAGCTTGAGTTGGCATTTCTGTGTGGAGTTTGCATATTCTCCCCATGTTCGCGTGGGTTTCCTCCGGGTGCTCCGAGTCCAAAGACATGCGCTATAGGTGAATTGGGTAAACTAAATTGTCCGTAGTGAACATGTGTGAATAGGAGTGTATGGGTGTTTCCCAGTGATGGGTTGCAGCTGGAAGGGCATGCGCTGCGTAAAACATATGCTGGATAAGTTGGCGGTTCATTCCGCTGTGGCGACCCCAGATTAATAAAGGGACTAAGCCGAGAAGATAATGAATGAATGAATCCGATCCGTGCCCTCATGCCTGCAGTGTAAGCAGGTAGATCAGATTTTCACCTGTCAATGTGAGTCATGCATCATTAAAAACTGTAGCGAATGATGTTAAAGGCTGATTTATACTTCTGTGTCAAACGCACACGTATGCTCTGGCGCAGCCTACGCGTGGTCGCATAGCCCTCGCCGTGGCCATCGGCGACGCTGACGCGCACCTCTCAAAAAATGTAACTACAGGTCGCAACGATGCGTAGCGCAAGCTCTGTGATTGGTCAGCTTGGTAGCGCTGTCGAGTGTGGGCGGAGGTGAGAGTCACGCAAGCCCGATGGAGCGAGTGTTTACAAGTGTGGAGTCCCGTGAAGGAGCTCCAGATGGAAACTGTTGTTTTGTGTTTACCTCATGATTAAAGTTGTTGCACGTCCGCCGGTTCCCGCCTCAAAATGAGCGAGTTTGAGCCACTTGCACATTAAGGCAGCGTTTAGAAAAAAACTAAACACCAGCGAAGAAACTCGACACAGAGGAACATAAACACCTACTGCCAGCTAGCGTTTCGGAAGTGTTATTGCAGAGCAACACAAACAGCGCGCAGAAGTATAAATGCACGGCTACGCGCATTGCATGCGCCGTGGGTCACGCCGATCACTCAACGGAGAAGTATAAACCAGGCTTTACTCTGAGGCTTTCGTTTCAGAACAGACTTCAGCAGTCCCAAACCTTAAATCTCATTTACTAGGACAAAAAATATATATATATATATACACTTTTATACTGTCATGTAGCACAAGTAATTAAGGATGTTAACGAGAGAGCGCGAGCACAACATCCGCCACATAAACAATATAAACTAATATAAAACTATTGGATACGAGTCCCTTTTAAAGGATGATGTAATCGGGTCATCAAAAAAATTGGACACAGTCACAAAATTGGAATTGACCATCAAGATCTGCAGTGTAAATGCAGCCTTATGCTGCATTCATACCAGACTAGGATGAAGCGTCAAGCGTGAGTAATTTACAAGTTAAGTCAATGCAAAGACGCGAATAGACATCCTGTGGCACGAATGAAGCTGCGCGAGTTGAGCATTTTGCACGTTTGATGCGCGGATCACTCGAGTTGAAAATCTGAACTTCCACGGCCATTTGTGTCGCTTTAACCAATCAGGAGCTTGTTCTTGTAGGGGCGTGATTATGATGTACCACCTGTTGTTGGTGTCCCAAGGGGAAATCCTCTTGTTGACACCAGACAACAGTTCATCAAACTTGGCTCGGCTCAGTCTGAAGCACCGCTGAAAGCTTCATCATCCAGGTATAGTTTCTGGAGGAGTTGATGAATTCACAGAGCTGGGTGCACCTCTGAAAGGATCTAGTGAACTCAGACACAGCGGCGAACGAATCTACGCTGTTTTTCAGCCTTCCTAAAGCACATATACACAGCTATTCTCAATAAAATCCATGTTAACCATTTAGCAACGAAGCTAGAGTCACCGGGCAGACAGAAGCCCTGCCCATGACGTGAATCCGCGTCTATTGTGAAGTGAATTTCATGCACGAATGAAGCGAGTAAACTCAAAATGTTCACGCGTCTATTTACACACAAATAGTGTGATTTATTCACACGTGTCGCGTCTGGTGTGAATACAGCATTACAGGCCATACACACATACAGCAATGGGAAAAGCAAGAGACTACTTGAAGTTATACATGTTTTATAGACCAATGTTTTCGATTCTGGCTAAGAAAGCTCAAATGCACTGCAAGTTAAGAAAACAGACGCAAAGTAAGATAATATGCAAGACAAACTTTACTCTAGATTATCTAACTAGTCACCAACTTTAGCTTTTACTTGCAGTTTAAAACATTTTAGCAGAAAGAACGGAAAGTTTTTTTAACACGTTTTCAAACATAATAGTTTTAATAAAAAATTTCTAATAACTTTTATCTTTGCCATGATGACAGCACATGATATTTTACCAGACATTTTTCAAGATGCTAGTATTCAGCTTAAAGTGACATTTAAAGGCTTAACTAGGTTAATTATGTTAAAGTTCGGGTAATTAGGCAAGTCATTGTATAACGATGGTTTGTTCTGTATAGACAGTCGAAAATAAAACATTGCTTAAGGGGGCTAATTATATTGACCTTAAAATGGTTTAAAAAAATATATATTAAAAACTGCTTTTATTGTAGCCGAAATCAAACAAATAAGACTTTCTCCAGAAGAACAAATATTATAGGAAATACAGTTAATTACAGAAATACAGAAATTTCATTGCTCTGTTAAACATAATTTGGGAAATGTTTGAAAAAATAAATAAATCACAAGAGGGCTAATAATTTTGACTTCAACTGTATGCGTACACACAATGAAAACTCAATTACGCAAAAACATTTGAGATTCTGAACTATGTTGTGTAACCGCTTATGACAAAAGCAACTTACACAAGATGTTCCCTGGAGGTGAACTCATGCCGCAGAACGTGGATCTGAATATCTATTTATGTGCAAATAAAGCAGATGCTTTTGAAAAGGGCTAAGATTTGTATGGAGTGCGAATGTTCCTGAAGAGAACGATGAACTGATCTCCATCACAAAGCGTTTGTTCGCAATCCCCCTGCACAGGTACCGGCTCAACTGCATTCGTGAGCTGCTATAAATGAACAAAACAGGTCCAGAAAGCTGTGCAGACACAGGGCACTCTCTTTTATGGTCTTAATAGCACATTGTTGCGAGACGATTTACAGGTCGGCGTGTCCTTCACAGGGCACGAGGACGCTATTCAGGCGTGGGTGCAATTTATTATATTGTGCTACTGAAAGAGTCTGGATGAAAAACATCATTCTGCTCTTGCATTTATCACTTTTTTTCTCAGCTTTGGTTATTTACTATCATATGTTCTCAAGAAGGTGGCGCAGTGGGTAGCGCTGTTGCCTCACAGCAAGAAGATCGCTGGTTTGAGCCTCGGCTGGGTCAGTTGGCATTTCTGTGTGGAGTTTGCATGTTCTCCCCGTGTTGGCGTGGGTTTTCTCTGGGTGCTCCGGAGTCCAAAGACATGTGGTACAGGTGAATTGGGTAAGCTAAATTGTCCGTAGTGTATGTGTGTGAATGAGAGTGTATGGGTGTTTCCCAGTGATGGGCATCCGCTGCATAAAACATATGCTGGATAAGTTGCCGGTTAATTCCGCTGTGGCGACCCCAGATTAATAAAGGGACTAAGCTGAAAAGAAAATGAATGAATGAATGAATTAATGTTCTTAAGAAATGGCCATTTGAAATTTAATGCAAAGCTTTTCTGGATGATGCATTTGAAATAAAATGGAAAATTATTCATTACCAAAAGCCTAGTGGATAAGTGCATTAAAAAAGAAAATAATAATAAATAAATCAAATCAAATGAGTCGTCTCAACTTACATGAGTCAAAGTTAGTCAAATTTGTTGAAACAATTAATTAAAACATAAAATCATCTGTTGCCATGACTTTTTGTAATTTAATTTTTGTTTCCAGTATGTTTAACATGCAGGGATTGCATTAAGAGGGGGAAAATGTTGTGTAATTCTCAACATAGGCTCATTCTGAAAACGTAGCCCTATATACATTTCTGGAGATCGCAAATTATGTAGCGAGATGTACGTATGGCTGCATTACATCTTTAAAACGAACACTACGGGTCGGTATGACGCGGTTCCTTTTCGCGCTTAACAGCTGAACGCTTACCTCCATGTGGACAGCGTTCCCGCTGTTACCAGTTTGTCCAGTGGCTTGCCACGTACATCGGCGGACCTGTGACGTGGAGCAGAATTGACCGCATCAATGGGGTTCGAGTCCGGTGAAGAACGGTTCCAGAAAGCAGGTAAGACAAAAACAAAAGCCAAAAAATAGAATAAGCAAGTAAATAACAGGGTGAGAATGTGGTAAGATCTGAAAACGTGGTAAAAATCAGGCTGCAGCAAGGGCTTTTCTTTTTCTGGATTGCTTTTGAAAACAGTGTCGGTTGGGTTTAGGAGAGTAGGTCGACAGCGGCCTCTGGTGGAGAAATTTGAGATCTCAAAAAGCGTACAGGGTGGCGCAGTGGGTAGCGCTGTCGCCTCACAGCAAGATGGTCACTGGTTCGAGTCTTGGCTGGCTCAGTTGGCATTTCTGTGTGGAGGTTTCCTCCAGGTGCTCCGGTTTCCCCCACAGTCCAAAAACATGTGCTATAGGCAGGGCTTAATTTGTGCTGGAACAAGCCGTATCCGTATCCGGATCCCGCACCTCTGAAATCAGATCCGGCACCGTCCTCACATGCACCCCTGCCCCACCCCACCCCACCCCACTCTTCGCTTTCTTCCGAGACTCCCCAACCCTCTTCACTTTCGTCCGCGACACCTCTGCCTCCTCTGGTAACATGCCAGCTCCGTTACCCCGATCTGTTCCAGGACCTCGCCATTTACAAATTAAGCACTGGCTATAGGTGAGTTTAATAAGATAAATTGGCCGTAGTGTATGAGTGTGTATGGATATTTCCCAATACTGGGTTGCAGCTGAAAGGGCATGCGCTGTGTAAAACATTCATTCATTCATTTTCTTTTCGGCTTAGTCCCTTTATTAATCTGGGGTCACCACAGCGGAATGAACCGCCAACTTATACAGCATATGTTTTACGCAGCGGATGCCCTTCCAGCTGCAACCCATCACTGGGAAACATCCATACACACCCATACACTACGGACAATTTAGCTTACCCAATTCACCTGTAGCACATGTTTTTGGACTTGTGGGGGAAACTGGAGCACCCGGAGGAAACCCACGCCAACACGGGGAGAACATGCAAACTCCACACAGAAACGCCAACTGGCCCAGCCGAGGCTCGAACCAGCGACCTTCTTGCTGTGAGGCGAACGTGCTACCCACTGCGCCACCGTGCATCCTGTGTAAAACATATGCTGGATAATTTGGCGGTTCATTCCGCTGTAGCGACCCCTAATGAATAAAGGGACTAAGCCAAAGGCAAATAAATTAATGAATGTTCTGTAGACAATAAAAAAAAACTATATTGCTTAAGGAGGCTAATAATATTGACCTTAAAATGTTTTTTTTTTTAAACTGCTTTTATTATTGCCGAAATAAAACAAATAAGATTTTCCCCAGAAGAAAAAATATGTTATAGGAAATACTGTGAAAAATTCCTTACTCTGTTAAACATCGTTTGGAAAATATTTGAAAAAGAACCCCCCCCCCCCCCCCCCCCAAAAAAACGGGCTAATAATTTTGACTACAACTGTACATTCAAACCTTCTTGTGGTCTTTGACCTGAATTCAGTGTAGATTTGGGGGTTAAATAGCCTCTATTTGCATTGAAATCCAAGGTGTGTCAATAGAAAAAGCTGCACTGATGGCTATTATGTTCTGTTTACTCGATTGCATAAGCTGTAAAAGTCAACACGGCAGGCAATGCAAACGGCCATTAGATCTGTCCTTCTGAGTCTGTGCTCTCCGGCCTGAAAGTTTTATAAGCAGCACAATTACATCATTTGAAGACTGTCATTACTCCAAACATCCTCAGATGAATAGCGTCGTGAGGAGTTCAGTGGATTAGACCTGTTTAATTCACCACACATTAAGCGGAAACAATACAAGGCGCGCTGATTGAACACGCTGGAGACAAGAAGCGCTGGAGAAATGGAACAAAAGCCCAATGTACGAGACGTGACTATCAATGCATACTAGATGAATGGGCTTTTCTTGGTTTATAATTCAATTGCATTTATTAATTCAAGCATGACAAGCAATTGGTACAGAGAGCAGTGTTTTTGTCTGGAACACATTATTATTTGATTTGAAGATCTCTGAGCATGAATCTCGCTCGGACCATTGGGATGTAAAGCTTCCATCCGAACTCAAAGTAACTGTCAGCAAACAGTCAAGCTTTTCTCTGCTACGCTAAACGGCATTCGTTTTGAAGCATAATCTCACTCAGCAACTGAAACAAACAGCTTTGGGTTGTTGTGTATTTGAGAAGTCTTTGGTTCTAATGATGGTAGAGTCTGTTAGAAAGCTTTTAGAGACACCAAAATGCAAATTGGTCAGAGAGAAATGAAATTACGTGAGAAATGAAGAGTCAAAGTGTCCAAGTAAAGAAAGCGTTGATCTCCACAATGGTAACTTTTGATGTCAAACTGAGTATTTTGAGCAAATCTCACCAAGGCCTTTTGTAGATGTCAATAAAACCAAACAGGTTAGTAATAGGTGAAGCTGCTGGTGCGGTTTGTGGAGTTGATTAATGGTCCTCTGCTGAGATTTTGATAGACTTAATGTGTTTTATTTTGGTTGATTTCATCTAAAGGCTGTGACTGAAGTCAGTTGTAGTTTTGTGTTTCTCTTCAGTGATTCAGCTTGTTAACAGCAGGTTTTCATCATTAAAGCTCAGTCAACACTTCATTAATCAGTTAATTATCTCATTAACTGTAAAACTGTGGTAACTGCAGATGATTTAGAAATGATTGGAATATGAAGTATCAAAAGGAGTCGTGACAGAACAGAGCATGACAGGAGACGAAATGGATTACAGCCAACATGAAGACAGCTATACATTGCAAAAAAATGCTATTTTTACTTAGAGCTGTTGTCTTGTTTCTAGTCCAACTATCTAAAAATGTAAAAATCCAGAGGCATTCTTTAGACAAGCAAGCAAATATTGTCTTGTTTTCAGAAATATTGTCAAAATGAAGTGAGTTTTTTTTACTTGAAAGCAAGCAAAAATAACCTGCCAACGGGGTAAGCGAAAGAGTCTTGTTTTTGCTGTGAATTAAGATTATTTTGCTTACCCAGGGTGTTTTTTGGCTCAAAATGACGCAGAGGTGGCATCACTATGGAACAAAATGAATGACAAAAGTATTTAAAATAAAAAGCTTGTTGAATTGTTCGCAGAGAAATTAAACATGCTAGAGAAACGTGCATGAGAAAGTGTCCAAGTAAAGAAAGCGTGGATCTCCACAATGGTGACTTTCGATGTCAAACTAAATAATTTCAGCAAATCTCGCCAAGGGCTTTTGTAGATGTCAATAAAACCAAACAGGTTACTAATAGGTGAAGCTGCTGATGCTGTTTGTGGAGTTGATTAATGATCCTCTGCTGAGATTTTGATAGATTTAATGTGTTTTATTGCAATTGATTTCAGACTGTGACTGAAGTCAGTTGTAGTTTTGTGTTTCTCTTCAGTGATTCTGCTTGTTAACAGCAGGTTTTCATCATTAAAGCTCAGTCAGCACTTCATTAATCACTTAATTGTCTCACTAACTTCAAAACTGTGGTGGTGTGGTAACTGCAGATGATTTAGAAAGTCTTGGGATATGAAGTATTCTGAGGAGTCAGTGAAGGTGGACACAAAAATTAATTCTGGAGCGAATACTAGTACTGGCATCAACGATAAACATGAGACTGCAGATTCATAATGTATGGTACTCACCACTAGACGTGGGGGTTGAAAAGGGGCAAGTCTTGATGTCCAGTGTCCAGGGGTATAACAGTAAAGGCTAGGGGTGTAACAATTTAGATTAGATTAGATTCAACTTTATTGTCATCACACATGTACAAGGCAACAAAATGCAGTTTAACCAGGAGTGCAATAGCAGCAAGTGCAGGATATAGGTATAAGTTAGTTATAGAAAACTATGGGTAATATTTACAGATGGATGTACTAGATATGTGTGATGCGTGGGTTTCTTCCGGGTGCTCCGGTTTCCCCCACAGTTCAAAGACGTGGTATAAGTGAATTGGATGAACTAAATTGGCCATAGTGTATGAGTGTGTGTGTGTGTGTGTGTGTGTGTGTGTGTGTGTGTGTGTGTGTGTGAATGCGAGAGTATATGGGTGTTTCCCAGTGCTGGGAGGGCATCCGTTGCATAAAACATATGCTGGATAAGGTGGCGACCCTTACAAAAAATAACTGCAGTAAACTGAAGTAAAACTGCAGTACAACAGCAGTATATAGAAGTATAACTGCAGTAAAATTAAGTCAAATTGCAAAACTGCAATACAATGAAGTATAAACACAGTTCAAAATACAGTACAATAAGGTTGTACAGTATAAGTTGCGGTAAACTGGAGTAAAAACAAGTAAACTCTGTCTTTACTGCACCTGTGCTGCTGTATATGCCAATGATGTGGTAAGAACTGCTGCACTTGTGTTTCAAGGGGTTGGTTCTTCAACATCTTCCAAGAAAATTTTGTACTTTTTTTTAGGGATGTTTGTTGGATTCAAGTAATTTTCTAATTAGAATTTTAAGAGTTTATTTGCAAAAATGAATAATATAAAATAAGTGCAGTGAACTGAGCAGTACAACAGCAGTAGCCTATATACAAGGATAACTGTGGCAAAATTCCATGCAACTGCAAAATTGCAGTATACTGAGGTATAAACACAGTTCAACTACAATACAATAAAGTTCAACAGCAGTAAAATCTGCAGTACAACTGAAGTAACATTATGTAAACTGAGAGTGGCAATATAGTGATATATTATATTATTTATTGCACTTAGGTACATAAGTATTAAAAGTGCACTTTAGTGTTATTATGTATTGCAGTATTGTAGATGCATTCTGTAGTTAGTTATACTTCTGAAAAGTGCAATACAAAATATTGTGGTAGTACTTCAGCAATACAACTAAAGTGCTGAAACCTCATTTGGAAACCCTTGTCCACCGAGCAGGAAAAGTAGTAGTTTTACTGCAGTTGTATTGTAGAAGTACTTCAGTTGTATTGCAATACTGCATTATAGTAGATGTAGTACTTCAGTACCATTGCAGTAGTTGTACTGCATTATAGTAGTAGTATCACTTCAGTACTATTGCAGTAGTTGTACTGCATTTGTACTTTAGTAGTAATTCAGTTGTATTGCAGTAGATGTACTGCAGTTGGTTGTATTGTAGTACTTCCGTTGTATTGCAGCAATACTGCAATATACTTAAATAATGCAGTTTTTTGTCAAAAAAAACAAACAAACTGCAGTAATTTTTTCTAAGGGGGACCCCTGATTAATAAAGGGACTAAGCCGAAGGAAGATGAATGAATGAATAAATGAATGAACTGTCAATTTCACTTGAAATCTAATATTGAACATTTTCACCTCGAAGGTAACAGATCCATGCTACTGCAAAAAAACAAAAACAAACAAAAGATAATTACAAATAGTCATGAGATCACGTTGGTTGTTCTTGTTACCCATTTCCTACAGGATTTCGCAGGCACATTCAAAAATTCTGCATCCTAAAAAGACCTATTGTGTTTTTTTATTGTGTTTTGCTCTAAAAATACACAAAACACTTGCACATTTTTTTATCTCAAGAAGGGACTCTCAAAATCCTAGATAGACTGATTAACTAATATTCTTCAACGAACAATACAGGACAGATTTCTGTGCTGTTTTTTAGGGGCGTCTTTGACTAATCGGAGAGCATGAAATCAGCTGCTGTTGTGCGGCAGCCGCTCAGAAATGTTTCTTCATTGTAAACCTGAGTTCACCATGGCAACACCAGCTCTGCTGTCATGAGTTCAGGTGTGTGTGTGTCAATGTATGTGTGTGCGTGTGCATATGTGATACCGAGATTCAAGAGCAATCAATGATGATCATTTATGGAGTGCAACTGAAGTAAACTATAACTTATTAAATATTTAAAGAGACCTGCTGTGGGATGCAAGGATGTTAATCAATACGCTTCTGTTGAGCCCAAGAATTATTATATTTTTAAATATTCATGTTTAACTGCAGAATTTGTGATGATTGTGCAGAAGATTTTCACCAATCAGTGTCATGAAAGACTAGCCGCACCAAAAGAGCTTGCGATGAATGCACATTGTCGTAAAGAACTAATACATACACTACACTGTAAAAATATCAACAAATTAGCAATTTTCTGTATTTTGTGATTCATGTTTTT